>APFE031753441.1:38352-55657 GCA_000404065.3 Pinus taeda
AGGAAAGAGCATTGTATTGTTGGTGTGATCTTGCTATTTCATGAGGTGAAGAGGGATTGAAGCTAGGAGGATGATGCTGGATTAGACAACTGGGTTGTAATTCTCCCTTCTATTTAATAAATTTCTTCAAGCTTTCTTCCATGGGATCATGCAATTGTGAATGTTATGATTTATGAATGTTGTCATTTGTTCATTATACATCTCATTCTCTAATGTTTATTTGGTAATAGATCAAGATGCTTTGACGGTTCTTTATTGCTGTGTTTCTGCAGGTACTCTCCAAGCGGGTTAAGTACGGGGAGGAGTTACAAGCTCTGTCAAGGGGGAGAGAGATCAAGTAAGGGATTAAGTGGAAGTTCCAGGTTGGTTCCATTGTCCTTCTCTTATCTGTTGCACATAGAAGAAATCATTGAATTGATTTAAATTGTTGTTTCTAAGGCAGCTGCCAAACCTAGAGGGTTAGTTGTTCGACAAGACACTAGTCATTCAAAAAGAGCTCAGTTGTCTGATCCAGCATCATCCTCCAAGCTTCAATCCCTCTTCATGTCGTGAAATAGCAACATCACACCAACAATACAATGCTCTTTTCCTCAAATACAAACTATTAGCACTTCCTTGCAATTCACAATATTCCAGCCTCTGGATCTCTTAGATGAGGGATTAATTTATAGATTTGTGCAAGGATGTGAGTCATCTATAGGGTTTGATTAGTGTCATTCCTCTTGTTACAATTGGTTCCACTTGGAGATTTCTTGGATCTCTTACTCATCCCTAGGCAAATTGAGAGAGGCAAGTGACATAGGAAAAGTTTCTAGAAGATTCCATGAGCAACCACCTAGCAAACTATCTTAGACATTTTTCCATCGTTTCCCATCACTCCATATAGAAGGCCTAATCAGTATGCATCGCACCTGGGTAGTGTACTACTCAGTATGCATCACACCTTGCCAGTGGAGCAGTCAGTATGGTTTAGTTTAAGCCATTTCTGGATGGTTTCTTAGGTGGAACCTTTGGGGAATGATGTAATCAGAAGACTAAGCTCTTTTAGGGTATGAAACAACTCTTTTAGTGGTCAAAGAGCCCTAGTTTATTGACATATAAGTTTGGGGTTGATGTGCCCAAATATGTCTATAACACTCCAGGATAGCTTGTTATGCCCCCTAGGTCACCTTTGTGTTCCAACAAGTGAGCATGCCAAGATGATTTGGGAAGCACACTATAGTCGGGCTACTGGGCATTTTGAGGTCAAGAAAACTATGGCAGTTTGCAGAAGTATTTCTATTGGTTGAATCTTCGATAATATGTCCAGAAGTACATCATATCATGCACTTCTTGTGCCATTGCCAAACCGACCATCAAGAAGCAAGGCCTCTATACCCCCCTGCCTACCCCTAGTCGACCTTAGGAATCCATCCCAATTGATTACATGTTAGGCTTTCCTTCCATGAAGCATGGAAATGACTGTGTTTTTGTGGTCATCGATAGGTTCTTGAAGATGGCCATTATGGCAACCTACAAGAAGAATATCATAGCAGAAGCCACTGCTAAAGTCTTCTTTGAATGAGTGTGGATACACATTGAAATCCCACAGTCTATCATCTCAGATCGGGACAGCAGCTTCCTCAGTACATTTTGGTCCAGTCTCTGGTCGATGCTGGACACCAAACTCACTAAGTCCACAACCTTCCATCCTCAAACTAATGGCCAAACAGAGGTTGTCAACAGGATGATCATACACATGCTGTGAATGTAAAACTCAAAGCATCCATGCACATCGGATGCGAGCCTCTCATATTCTCAGAATAGCTACAACCAGGCTCTTCATAGGTCGACTGGCCATAGCCCATTTCAGGTGGGCTTGGGATTCCAGCCACTATGTCCCATTGATGTGGCCATGCCATTTGCAGCTACTCACGTAGATTCTGCTCATGTCCAGTTTGAAATAGATAAGGCAACTAGCTTCATTGAGCACATCCAACATATTCAACAGCAGTTCCATGACATTCTAGAGAAATCAAATGCCAAGTACAAGCAACGGCATGATCAATATTGAGTGCCACACGAGTTTCAGGTGGGCGACAAAGTCTGCTTGCATTTGCAAAAGGAACACCTTACCAGAGCCTATCGGAAACTCAGACCACTCTGATATGGTCCTTACACCATTACCAAGGTTGTGGGAGATAATTCATTTGAGCTCAGCATTCCATCATTCCTTGGCCTACACCTAGTGTTCAATGTGGACTGCCTTCGGCCATACTTTCCACCATTACTAGACACATTTGATATTACAGAACAACTCACATCCACAAAGCTAAATCCAAATTGCATGGAAGAAGCCACAACTAATTGTCATGGACACATAGATCAATCACACTCTTCAACATAATATCCAAATGTATCGAGTCATCAAAGTAGGCCAACTCCTTCACTAGGGAAATTGGCTCACTAGGGACCAAGTTCAGCAGAAGTTTCCTCATCTCACAGAGGAACTCAACACAATAGGGACCATTGCTTCCTAAGGGGGGAGAAATTATCCAGGTAGATATTGGTGGCCACCTACCAAGTCCACTTGGAACCCCACCATTGTTTCTTTCCACTTTTTAGTTTCCTTAATTGTATCACAGTTTACTATTTTTAGCAGTTTTTCAAGTCCTGAACTTCTGAAGCTGTTTTGAGGCCCTAAACGACGTTTTCTAGGAAAACTAGGAGGCAACACGGGTTTTTGGACCATGTTGCTCTTCACAAAGTTGTAGCTCTTGGATATATATTTCTAACGAGATATTTTTTGCATCAAACGGAGATCATATGCCAAAGTTACGACCCCAGGAAGTTGATGTACCAATTTACCCAAATGGGGCCCACAGTTTGGTGTTTCATCTTCTAGGGTTAGGTTTTTGGATTTTTATGGTTTTCCATTGTTTCTAAACAAAAAATAGGCCTTCAAGCCTCATTGTAACATAGTTCATAGGCATGTAGTGGCCACATCTTTCCTCAGAGATAAGCTATCGTTGCCTTAGTTGGTTTATTTCCATTGTTGTTTGTAATCATATTTCAGTATTATAGATTAATGAAATGAAGTATTATTTCCATTACATCTCTGAGTTTATGGTTATCTCTGTAATTTTTTGTGTTCATGTTTAAATCTAGATCAACTCCCTTGAGGGAAGCTCAAACTATGTTGATTGGAAGGACTGCATGGAGGCAGTGCTAGAAGATTATGGATTGAAGGAATTCATCAATAATGATATCCTGAAACTAGGAGCTATTGATGCTCAAGATCTAGGAGAACAGAATAAGTGCATAGCCAAGGCAAGGAGAATCATATTGGAGGGAGTACGAGACCACATTCTCTCCAAACTCCATGGGAAAGAGACTTTGTATGCAATGTGGCAAGCACTGACAGATTTGGTCCAAAATAGTAGTGACCACAGGAAGTTGGCGCTCAAGGACAAACTTTGAAATATCATGATGCAAAAGAACGAGACTATTCTATATTACCTTAGAAGGTTCACATAATGTCATGATATACTTGGTCAAGTTGGTGTTACTATAATAGAAGATGATTTTGTAAGCCTATCCCTTCTATGGCTTCCCAAGAGTTGGCACAACTACCAAGATTTGGTGAATGGGAGGGAGAAACTACCAAAGTGGGAATGCCTATTATCTAATTTGGTTTAGGAGGAAATAAGGTGGAATACTAGAGACAAAACTTCATCCAAGCGGAAGGATGAAGAAAAATGTGCATTGGCTAGAAAGGAAAAGAAGGGAAAAGGGAACAAACCCTAATCCAAAGTAGAATCTAGTCAAGGGGACAAGAAGAAAGAGTTGTCCAAAATCAAGTGCATTCATTGTCATGAATTCAGGCACTATGTCACGAAGTGTCCACAAAAGAAGAAAAGCAAGAAGACCTCAGGAGTAGTAGCAGGTGAAGGTTTGGCTTCACAGTTCGAGCTTGTCTTTACTCTCATTTCATGCATGGCTAAATTAGTGATGGGTAGTGTGTGGTACTTAGAAAATGGTGCCTCGTTCCACATGACGGGGAATACTGATTTTTTCAATATTTCAGAGGAGAAATATCTCCATGTGCACATCAAAATGGGATATGATGGAAGGTATAATGCAACCGGGATTGGTACATTCACCTTTCTGGGGGAGTCGGGCTTCCCTTTCAAACTCAATAATGTGATGTTCATTCTAGATCTAAAGAAAATTCATGTCTCCATTGCCATTTTGAAAGATTGTGGTTATGATGTGATCTTCAACAAAGGAAAAGAATTCTTGAGACACATAGCCACGGGATAGGTGAAGCAGATCAAGGTTCATGTGAAGAACATATACAAGCTATATGTGGGAGATTGTGTTGCATTGAGCACAAAGGTGGAGAAGGCACAAATTCGTGTTGTCGATCAACTTTGGCATAGAAGACTTGGCCATTTACATCATGGTTCTTTGAATATCATGCAATAGATAACCATAGGCCTCCCTAAAGGAGCACTAGAGTAGCAGGATACTTGCAAAAGGTGTATCTTGGGGAAGTACACAAAAGCAATTTTCCATGATCAGGATAGTAGAGCACATGCAATTCTTATGAGGAACCACTTTGATGTTTTTGGACCTTTCTCAATAGCCTCCACAACTAGGCACAAATATTTTGTCATTTTTTATGACTTCTCATGGAAGTGTTGGATCTTCTTCATGTGAAAGAATGATGATACATTCTCCAAGTTCGTAGAATTCAAGCAACTCGTTGAGAAACAAATGAGAAGTAAGGTGAATGCTCTTAGAAGTGATAATAGAGGTGAGTCCATGTTGAATCAGTTCAAAAATTTATGTGCAAAAGAAGGAATTCAATGAGAGTTGACAACGCCCCACAAACCACAGTAGAGTGGGGTAGGTGAGAGGAAGAATCATAGCATTGTGGGAGTAGGGTGGGAGATGTTGCATGATCAAGGCCTACCTCTACATTTGTGGGTTGAAGCATGCAACAAAATTGTCTATAGGAGTCCTCATTGGATACTTGGCATGATTACACTATAGGCTGATTTCTTAAGGAGAAAGTCAGATGTGCCACATTTGAATATTTTTTGAGCCTCTGCTTACTGTCACATCTCCAAAGAATAAAGGAAGCATCTAGAGCCAACAACATAGTTGGAGGTATTTGTGGGTTATGTGGAAAGTCCCTAAAACTACCGTGTGTATTTGTCATCCATGAAAATGACCGTTATGCAAAGAGATTTAAAATTTGATGAATACAAAACTAGGTGGTGTTCTCTTGAGAGGGAGCTTTAGATCCCACCAGAAGATGAGATTTTAGCTCCAAATGAGGAACCTCAAGAACTTGGGGACTAGCCACAAATTACGAAGCAGAGAGTAGGGACAACCTCTCAAGTAGAACCATCTAGAGAGGGTAGGAAAAGGACCAAGGAAGCTAAGAGACTTGTGCAGAATATGAGGGAGAATGTGGGTGCTCCTTCAAATTAACATAGGCAAATAAGGTCACCAAACTGGTACACTGGCTACATGGCTCTAATGACTGATCTAGTAGAGGCTAAGCCATCCTCTTTTTGGGAAGCTGTAGAGAAACTAGTATGGCTTGATGCAATGGTGAAGGAGTAAGAATCCATTGTAAATAACAGTGTTTGAGAAGTGGTCCCAAGACCAGTAGACAAATCAGTTATGGATTCGATATGAATCTTCAAGATGAAGAATGTAGCAGATGAAAGCATATAAAAGTACAAGGTCATATTTGTGGCTAAAGGGTAATATCAAGTTGAAGGGATTGACTATGAGGAGACCTTTGGTCCTATAGTAAGGTACTCATCCATCAATTCAATCCTTGCTCTTGTTGCACAGATGGGGTGCAAGGTGCACCAGATGGATCTGAAAACAACAATCCTCAATGGTGTTATTAAGGAGAAGGTGTATATCGAGCAACTATAACGCTTCAAGATTTTTGATCGAGGGTCTCATGTGTGCAGACTCAAGAAAGTGTTGTATGGTCTCAAGCAAGCACCCCATGCTTGGCACATCAGGATCGATAGTTATCTCAGTAGTTTGGGCTTCACCAAAAGTGAAGCGGATGCAAGCCTCTATAATATTTTGGTAGAAGGTAGATTCTTTATTACTGTATTATATTTTGATGACTTGATTCTAACTGGTGATAAGCATTTAATTATATATTTCAAGGAGAAACTTGCAAGAGAGTTTGAAATGAAGTACATGGGTCTCATGCACTACTTCCTTGGATTGGAAGTATGACAAGGTGATGGGGAACTGCTTGTCTCTCAGGGAAAGTATTCCAATGAGATCATTCATAGGATCTGCATGGACAAATCCAAACCCATGGAGACACCTCTAGCAACCAATTGGAGAAAACAGGATGCCACTTCAGGTGAGGAAGTGGATGCTATTGTTTAATAGTAGTCGGTGGGTTCGTTGATGTGTCTTGTGAAGATACAACCATATATGTGCTATGAAGTTAAACAGTTGATATAAGCTATGGTTAGGTCAACCAAATTATTTTGGATGGACGCTAAGCATGTTATACAATACCTCAAAGGTACTATCCAGTTTTGACTATGGTATAGACAGACAGAGGGAGTGAAGATGTGTAGCTTCACATAATCAGATTGGACAGAGAGTCTATTATACCAGAAGAGTACATCAGGTGGACTTTTCAATGTTGGGTCCATAGTGGATTTTTGGTACAATAGGAAGAAAATATTTGTGGCACTTAGCTCGACAGAAGCAAAATACATGGTTGCAAGTCAAGAAGCATGTGAGGTGATCTAGATGAGAAAGACACTTGTTGGATTGTTTGGTCAGATTATGGATCCAACTGTGATCTACTGTGATAATCATAGTTGCATCAAGATCTCTGAAAATATTATTTTTCATGGTCAATCCAAGAATATATATATATATATATTGATATAGATATAGATATTCGGTATCACCATTTATAGGATTATGTGTGGAGGAGGATTATGTTGTTTTAGTACATTCCGATAGAGGAACAAGATGCTAATGTTTTTAAAAAGTCCTTCTCATGAGGGAAGTTTAAGTTCCATAGTTGTAGGATAGGGGTGGTTGATAATCCATTTCTTGCTCAGAAGGAGTGTTGAACATGCAACAAGAAAATCTCAGTTTAACTTTTTGTTGTTCAAACTAGAGAAAATTTGAATTTCTATTTCCGTATAAATATTGGAAGTAGCTAAATGAGGTGACATGGTACTTGTCACATAGTTAACTCAGTTAATTTGAGTTAGGGAAGATTGATTTCAGTTTAGTATGATTTATTTCTAATTTGTAGCAATCTATTTAAGTTTAATTGAGTTATGCTCAGTTCAACTAGTTCTAATTGTTAGAAGAACTAGTGGTGGTCAACTTGTGGAAGTGGAACTTCAACCACACTCAGTAATCAACCAATTAACTTATCAATCAACCCAAAATAATTGATGGATGTAGAGAATTCAATTTACCTAGTTGATATGGGGATTCAAAGGAAGTGTACTATCAGTTGTAAACTAGTTGAGTGTACAGGTGTTGCATGAGGTCAGGAATTATGAAAGAAAATAGGGACTAAATAAGAGGAAAAATTTGACTAATTCTAGGTCAAATGACTTTAGTGAGTAGAGAGATAGGTTATGCACTTGCAGGGTGTGCTCAGTTGAGAAAATAAATTGTAATACATTTCTATAAATCAGATTATTCCAAGCAGGGATTGTGATTTTTAGAAGTTTCATTTCCCTAGGAAAAATACTATTTTCATGTCTATGATTTCTTATTGCATGTCTGATATTTTTGCTCTAAATTGTGAATTATTGTCCATAGACTAGTATCATAGGTTTGTGTCTTGTGATTTTGATTAAAACTGCATGAGAATTTACAAATCTACAACCTAATTTCTACACTAGTGGATAAGTTTGGTTTGAGAAAATAAGTGCATGCAAAGTCTTGGTTGGTGTAGTTGGATATAGGTACTAAAAAGAGAGTTCATCATTGGGTTAGAGCTTGTGAATTTGAGCTAAATGGTATGCCTACATCAACACATCTAAATTTTCTTCCATTTGGATCATATAACATGCTTTTGGTTATGGATTGGATGTATCTCCACAGTACCAAAGTAGATTTCTATGATAAGGCTAGTGAGTGCCTAGATGATAATGGGGAAAGGAGAATCTTGCAGGGAAAGAATAAGCCTGCATCAGTGAGGATGATTTCATCTATGCAAGCTAAACGTAGTCACAGAAAGGTGTGTGTACTATTTGTATTCCATATTTCTAGTGACAAGGTAAGGATTTTGAGGATGCAAAAATATTCGAGAGGTACCCTGTGTTCCAGCATTTTCAGGATGTGTTCCCAATAGAGATTTCGAAGTTTCCTCCTCATAGGGAAGTAGAAATCTCTATTAAAATGGTACTAGGGGCATCACCAACATTGAAGGCACCTTAGAATATGAGTACTCCATAGTTAGTGGAATTGAAATTGATGTTGAAGGAAATGCTTGACAAGGGGTACATTAGGCCAAGTGTATCACGTTGGGGTGCACTAGTAATGTTTGTGATCCAGGTGGATGTTGGTGGCCACCGACCTATCCCACTTGGACCCGCACAACTGTCTCTTTCAGTCTTTCAGTTTCTGTAATTGTAGCACAATTTACTATTTTTAGCAGTTTTTCAGGTCCTGAACTTCTGGAGCCGTTTTGAGGCCCTAAATGTTGTTTTTTGGGAAGTCTAGGAGCAACATGCGTCCATGGATAGATGTTGCTCTTCCCAAAGTTATATTTCTTGGATAGATATTTCTAAGGAGCTATTGTATGCATCAAATGGAGATCGGGTGCCAAAGTTACGACCCCAGGAAATTGATGTACCAATTTACCCAAACGAGGCCCACAATTTGGCGTTTCATCTTCTAGGGTTAGGTTTTGGGATGTTAAGGGTTTTCCATTGTTTCTCAAGAATTAAAAGGCCTTTGAGCCTCATTGTAACACAATTCAGAGGCATGTAGCTGCCACATCTCTTCTCAAAGATAAGCTACCATCTCCCTAGCTGGTTTATTTCCATTTCTGTTTGTAAGCATATTTCAATATTTTACATTAATGAATGAAGTACTATTTCCACTGCAACTTTGTCTATATGATTATCTCTGTATTTTGTTGCATTCCTATTTAAATCTGGATTAGTGGTATCAAAACAGTCTATTTTTTCTTTGTTTTTCTTTGCTTGTACCCAATGAGGTCGAGATATAAGGTGTTAGGGCTTTAACTGGTCAAACCTTTTCAAGACTAGCCTCGCAAATCCTGACGGCCTCCCATGGCAGATGAAAAGAAAGATGAGGCGGCAGGAGATCCTATCAAAATCTTACTTGAAGAAGCCCTCGAGCAGCAAATGCTTACGATGATGGATAACTTTGCACAGATCCTTCACCGGCTACTTAGAGGCGACGCATCGGCTTCCAGCAACTACTTTGGAAACAACATGCCCTTTAAGGTACAAATTAATTTTGAAATCCCCATCTTTGAGGGTCAAAGAGACGCAGATGCCATAGATAAATGGTTAAATCTACTAGATGGGTATTTTTCTGTTCATGAATTTTCGAGTGAGGAAAAGATTGTTTTCGCTCTTCTCAAAGCAGCCCCCCACGTCAAGGACTAGTGGGAAACCTACTGCAAGTAGAAGAATGAAAGTACGAGCTCGCTACTTTTAGCTGCACCCACTTGGGATTCATTCCGAGATGTCGTCAAGGAGCAGTACTACCCTGTCAAAAGCTATGAGGACAAATGCATCAAATGGACCACATTGCGGCAGGGAAGGGACCATGATGTGCCAAAGTTCACAAAAAATTTTCATACCCTTCACACACAGTTGGGTATCAAGGACTCTAAGCTACATTTGGTACTCAAATACTGCGGCTACCTACACAGATACATCTAGGAAGAGATGGAGTTCCTGAATATCTCCTCACTCAGCACGGCGTACTGATACGCTGTCAAAATCGGGAAAAATTTCAAATAGAAGAAGTGAGACTTTGGATCTGCAAATCCAAAGACCAAAGGACAAAGCCAAGGCAAGTTGACCCAAGACAACACATCGAATCCGCAAGAAAATAGCAACGCCACAAAGTTGAAGAAAGACACAATAAAGTGGTGTGAGTGCCATAAGAGTCCCACTCATAACACAAGTAAGTGTCGGACCAAGCAGTCTTTGGTGGCCGAGTTGAAGGCTTCATAATCAAATACATGTTCTGACCCTGAGTGAGAACCCGACAAGGGGAATGAAAAAGGGAAGCAGAACATTGATGCAAAGCCCAGTGTCACTATTGCCACCGCCAATATCCAAAAGAATGAGCCCAAAGATCTAGAGGAGGGGGAATGTATTTTCCACTCATAGATGTGGGTGAAGGGTTCACCACTGTAATTCATTTTCGACAGTGGCAGCCAAAAGAACCTTATTTCAGCAGAGGTGTGAAGTAGTTGGGCCTACCGACTACACCACACCCGCAGCCGTATAGTATCGTGTAGCTTCGTGAAGGACCAGATCTCAAACTTCACCAGTAGTGCCACCTTCCCTATAGCATCAAGCCCTTCACAGATGAGGTATTTTGTGATGTTACACCTCTGGATGTTTGTGATGTATTATTAGGCCAGCCATGCTTGGGGAGGCGACATGCTGTGTATGAGTCAAGGACTTGCGTTGTCATTATTTCTTTGGATAATTCGTTATACAGGATACTGGAGGTAGCCCCACCTATCACCACCTCTTTGATCTCTACTAAGAAAGGTAGCAAGCTCATCTCTTAGACTAGGAAATTCATTTCTTGTTTGATTCGCTCCCCAAGAAAGGGGAAGATCGTCACCACATCCATGACCCTTGCGAAGGGTTCCTCCATGTAGCAGTAGCAGCAAAGGAATACAACCATGAAAGAACACAAGAACAACTTCTCCTCACCCACAGGGGTACTACACAAGCTTCAGGTGGGTAACAAAGTCTGATTGCATATGCAGAAAGAATGCCTTACAAGAGCCCATCAGAACCTCCGACCACGCCGGCATGATCCTTACACCATTACTAAGGCTGTATTAAATAATGCTTTAGAGCACATCATTCCTCCATTCCTTCACCTGCACCAAGTGTTCAATGTGTATTTCCCTCGACCATGCTTCCCACCATTACTGGACATATCCGAGATTGCAAAACAACTCATCAAGGACCAAGTTTAGCAGATGGAGGAACTCAATGCAATGGTGACCATTGCTTCCTAAGGGGGGAGGAATTATCTACGTGGATGTTGGTGGCCACCCACCTATCCCACTTGGACCCCCACAACTGTCTCTTTCAGTCTTTCAGTTTCTGTAATTGTAGCACAATTTACTATTTTTAGCAGTTTTTTCAAGTCCTAAACTTCTGGAGTCGTTTCGAGGCCCTAAATGATGTTTTTTGAGAAATCTGGGAGTAACGTGGGTCCATGGACCAATTTTGATCTTCCCAAATTTATATTTCTCAGATAGATCTTTCTAAAGAGCTATTGTAGGCGTCAAATGGAGATCGGGTGCCAAAGTTACGACCCTCGGAAATTGATGTACCAATTTAGCCAAACGGGGCCCATAATTTGGTGTTTCATCTTCTAGGGTTAGGTTTTGGGATGTTAAGGGTTATCCATTGTTTTTCAATAATAAATAGGCCTTCAAGCCTCATTGTAACACAACTCAGAGGCATGTAGCTGCCACATCTCTTCTCAGAGATAAGCTACCATCGCCCTAGCTGGTTTATTTCCATTTCTATTTGTAAGCATATTTCAGTATTTTACATTAATGAAATGAAGTATTATTTCCACTACATCCTTTTGTATATGGTTATCTCTATATTTTTTTGCATTCCTGTTTAAATCTGGATTAGTTTGTGAAGAAGAAGGATGGTACTCTCAAGTTGTGCCTTGATTACAGGCAACTGAATAAGGTGACCATGAAGAACAGTAATTCATTACTGAGGATCGATGAATCTTTTGACCAATTTAAAGAAGAAAAAATGTTCTCAAAGATTGATTTTAGATTCGGTTACCATCAAGTATGAATTAAATAAGAAGGCATCGACAAGACTGCTTTATGGATCAAGTATGGGAATTATGATTTTGGTGTAGTTCCTTTTGGTTTGACTAATGCTTCAACTACTTTTATGTGATCGATGAGTATTGTGTTACGTCTTTATCTAGACAAGTTTGTTATTGTATTCATTGGTGATATATTGATATATTCTAAGAATGAGGAAGAGCATGCCAAACATCTAACACCAGTATTGATATTTTTGGGAAATCTTTTTCAATGAAAATCACAACAAGATTCATTTTTCGACATGTTTCGAACCAAAATATATGGTTCATCTTTTCCTGACAATGAACCACACTGGCTGGTTCGAAACACGTCAAAAAATTAAACTTTTTGTGGTTTTCACTGAAAGGATTTCTCAAAAACTAGATATGGATCAAAAAAGCCTAAATTCGAGTATTGAGATTGTTAAGAGAGCATAAATTGTATGCCAAGCTTAGAAAATGAAATTTATTTTAGATAGATTTATATAACTCAGCGCATGTGATTTCCAAGGAAGGCATAGCTAGATCCAGAAAATATAAGAGCTATCATGGAATGGGAAGCTCCTAGAAATGTGGATGAGGTAAGATCACTATGGGGTTAGCAAGTTATTATAGGAGGTTCATCAAGAAATTCTCACTAATCGCATATCTTATTACATCCTTACAGAGGAAAGGAAAGAAAATTGAATGGATAGAATAATGTGCAACGGTTTTTTGAGCAGTTTAAGAAGTTGTTGACAAACGCTCAAGTGTTAAAGACTATAGATCCAGATAAAGAGTTTGTGGTGTGCACAAATTCTTACAAGAGAGGACTTGGTGGAGTCCTAATGCGAGAGGGATAAGGGGTGTGTTATGAATCAAGAAAAATAAATGAGCATGAGCATAATTATGTGACTCACGATCATGAGTTGGCTTCTATTATTCATGCATTGAAGTTGTGGAGGCACTGTCTTCTTGGTAGGAGATTTGTTTTGTTGAGTGATGATAGTGGGATGAGGTACCTATTTGACCAATCAAATCTAAATTCCAGGAAATTTAGATGGCTGTCCACCCTCAATGAGTTTTACTTTTAGATCAAGTACATTAAAGGAAAGGATAACAAGGCCGCATATGCTCTCAATAGGAGAGTGAAGGTAAACAACGTTGCAGCTATAAGTTCCTATCGGATGGATTTACATAACCATATCCTATAGGAAGGACAACAAAATGAAAAGTACCAAAAGATTAAGCACATGTTACAACACGTTACAGGTGAATAGGATGTGGACTCTTGTGTCACAATGGATGGCTTGGTCATATTTATGGAAAGGATCTATGTGTTGGATGATAGTGAGATCAAGAAGCTTATGTTGACAAAGTTTCATGTCTAGTCATATTCGAGTCACCTAAGTTATCAGAAGACATTGGCAGGAGTGAAAATTTTCTATCATTGGTCGAACCTATAGAAGGAAGTAACATAGTTTATTGCTAAATGCTTGGATTGTTGGTAGGTAAAAGCAGAGTGTAAGCATCCAGGTGGTTTACTACAATTGATTCCAATTCCATAGTGGAAATAGGAGGTCATTTCCATGGATTTCATTACAATTTTATCGAGGACATCGAAGCAACATGATTGAATTATGCTTGTGGTTGACAGGTTGAGCAAAGTAGCTCACTTCATTCCAGTGAAGACTACTTATTTAGTTAGTGAGGTAGCATAAATATTCATCAGGGAGATAGTGAGGTTGCATGATGTTATGAAAAAATTGTGTCAAACATAAATTCTAAGTTCACTTCTAGGTTTTGGAAGGAGTTATTTGCAAGTTTGGTTAGAGAGTTTTTCGTCAGTACAACTTATCACCCACAAACAGATTGATGGACATAGAGGGTCAAAAAGATCCTAGAGAATATGATGAGGATTTATGTCATGAATCAACAATGGAAGTGGGAGGAGTATCTTCCACTGATTGAGTTTTCTTACAACAATGGTTATCAGGAGTTACGGGGGATGAGTCCATTTGAGGTACTTTATTGGCAAAGTTGTAATACTCCTATAAGCTTTAGTGATCTAGTGAACATGGTACTTATTGGAAGAGATATATTGGTAGAAATGAAATAGGAAATGGAGGTTATCAAGTAGAATATAAAGGGATCTTAGAACAAGCAGAAGATTTATGCATACCATCACAAGGAATTTGAGTTTTAGGTTGGGGAGCATGTGTACTTGTCCATTAGTCCCAAGAAGAGCTCCTTGAGAATTGGATCATGTGAAAATTTGGCAACTCAGTACTGCTAGCCTTTTGAGATCTTTGAGAGGAATGGACCAGTGGTCTACAGACTTGTACTACCTCCAATAGTGAAATTCATGATGTTTTACACATTTAATTACCTATAATATATTTAAAAGATATTATTCATGTTATTTATTGGTTTATATTACAGGTGAATCCAGAAGGGGAATTTCATCCGAAACCTCAATGTGTATTGCATCAAAAGCAACTCGTGATCTGGAACCAAGAAATTGAGCTAGTTAAAGTGTCGTGGAAGAACTTCAGGTACGATGAAGCTACCTAGGAGATCGCTGATCAAATGCGGTTTATGTATCCTTCATTATTTTTTGATGGAGACAAACGCGTTTTTGGTATATGTAAATATTTATGTATCGTATAAAGATCCAATAAGTGGTATGGTTGTTATGTATTCATGTTTCTCATGATGGTTTTTCTTTTGAGCAAGTTGTTCATTGTAAATACTGCAACGAGCTAGGTTATAAAGCTTCATGGGTAGTGTGTTTTGATTTTTCAATAATTTGTTGGTTGCAAATGTCATTGGACACCGATGATGGTGTTCCCCTAAGGGGGGCTCAATAATAGCCCGAGGTTAAAATTTCATGTATTAAAGTTAATAAATGAAAAATAAGACCAAGGTCATGGGACTCGTATTCCAAGCTGAATGTTGGGAAAACCATTATGGTGGGCATCACTTGCTATTTATTATGGCTAAGGGGAAATTGGTAAAGACATTGGCTAAGGAATTGAAAAGGAAAAAAGGAATTATTGACATTTTATTTATGAAAATAATGGAAAATAGGAAAAAAGGAAGGTGAAAGGTCATAGGTTGCATGTGAGGAGGAAATTTGAGGAAAAAAGAAGAAATTAGAGGCCTCAATAATTAAAAGGATTCTGAGGATTAATTCATAGATTTTGTTAGCCTTTTTTCCGTTCAATTTTTGAATTAGTCTTAGAGAGGAGAAGAGCACCAAGAGGAGAAGCAAAGAGAGAAAGAAAGAGAAGCACAAAGAAAGAAAAGGAAAGTGAGGATTAAGAAAGGAAAGGATGGATCAAGCAACTTCAATAGGAATACTTGCAGGTAATAGGTTGATTGTATGATTTCCTAGTTGGTTTTGGCATGCATGGTTTATGCATGTATGTATTTGGTTCATTTGTTGTCACTCGCATGGGTAAGGCTAGGTACTGACAATGGTTTTAACCTTGCATTTCCATTTCTGGATAGCCATGTTGTGATGGGATTCATTCTTGGTTGAGCTTTGGATTTCCAAAATCTTTTGGATCCAGGTGAGTTGGTATCAAGAAAATCCTAATTGTTGGTAGTGGAGATGGTTTTCTCTGGGAAGCCCTCAATAGGTGGGTGGAGACTGTAACATTCCTCTAGGGATGGTGAAGGAATTCTGAGGCATCCAAGCTCAATCTTGTTTTTTGATCTCAAGACCCGCTTAGGTGAGATTAAGGTAGTGTAAGAGTGGAGGTGCTTTAACCTCTATATTCCTTTGGTTTTTTATGGATTGGTTTTGTTAGAGTTGGTATGGTCAGTCCTCCATCATAGATCAAAATTCTTTGTGCATTTCATGTTTAGGTGTCCCGTTCTGTTCCCCAGCTGCATTCCGCTAGGGGCATGCCATAATTTGACGGAGAAGTTCATGATAGTCATTCCCCCTCATGTCTGGATCCTGTCGGCTTAGGTCTTTTGTCAATAATCATCAAAGTCCATGACAGTCAAGGTCTGGTCCTTTAAAGGACAAAGGTCATTTCGAGGTCTAGGTCTAGGAATTCATCAATTTGGTCTTTGAACATGTCCAGTAAAGCCATGCAGGCCAAAATGAGGCCCTTACATAGTTATGGTTTAGAGAGCTTCATCGTCATGCGGATACACTTCGGAAGAAAAGTCAAACAGTGTCATTTATGACAAAATTTTCAAAAAAGTCGCTAGTTGATTTTTTCATATGCAGTCATGGTTTCCGTGGCCAAATGTCTTGTCATGCAATCCCTGCAAAGAGTGCCAAAAACTTCATCATTTGAGCTAAAATTTCAAAGGGGAAGTGAAAATCAGTGTGTTTTAAAGTTGGCGAAAAAATTGCAAACTCAAACATTAGAAAAATGGGTTTTTGAAGAGGCAAAAATTAAACCCATCTCTTCCAAGGCTATATATACAATTTTTTGTCAAAACCAAAGGCATTGTGCTATTACAAGCCATGGAGAAGCATTGTAAAGGCGTGAGTGTGCATTGGTGAGCATTTGAGTGAGTTGGAGGCGGTTTTAGAGGGTGCGGCGCATATACCCAGGAGCACGGCGCACACAGAGGGCGCGGCGCAAATGCACCCTGCCCACAGTACAATTTTACTAAGGGCCTGGCGCATAACCAGGGCGTGGTGCACTAGGCTTTGCACGCAATGTATATAGCCAAGGGCCAAAACAAGTGCACAAACGCTACCAAATTTTGGTGAAGCCTATCAAATTGAGAGGTAGGCTTTTAAAAATCACTTGTTCATCAAATTTTGTCAATTATAGGGTGTTTATAGAGATGTTTCAATGCCACCAAAATGTATAAAATTTACCATAAGAAATCACCAAGAAATTGATGGCTAGGGTTGTTTAAATGTCTTGTTAGTGTCAAGGTTTCACTCCACTCACCTTTTCCCCTCACCCATCACTTTTCCCATCCTCCCTCTCTCATTTTTCCTAAAATCCCTGCCCTAAACTACTACCAAACCCTCTCCCCTATCCCTCCACTATTTCATCAACACTAAACCCCAAATCCTACCCCATCAAAAAACCCAAACTCCTCCCACATCCATAACAAATTAATCCCTATAACCCTATCCCCACTACATCACTCCCTTACTAACACTCCATGTTGCATTGTTTCCCTTGGTAACAGATATTACAAAGGCACCTAGCCTCACACCATCATCAAAAGGGCAGCCTAATCACAGTCCACATTG
>APFE031753441.1:66525-78053 GCA_000404065.3 Pinus taeda
CCCCAAACCCTACCTTGTCAAAACCCCAAACCCTACCCTATCAAAATACCCAAACCCCTCCCACATCCCTAAACAAACTTCTCCCTATAACCTCTATTCCCATCACATTACTCCCGTCCTAATACTCCCTGTTTCATTGTTCCCCTTGGTGACAGATATCACAAAGGCACCCAGCCTCACGCCATCATCAAAGGGCAGCCAAGGTATAGTACACACAGCAGTCATGACATCACAACATTCGTCAGAGTATGATATGGAGACACAAAGTGACTCATCCTCAGAAGAGAAGGCTCCCAGGAGACATCACATGAGTGGAAAACATGTCAGGGATGAGCCCACAACCCTCACTGAATTACAAGCATGCCCTCTTGCCATGTCATGTTTCCAGCACCTAGCATGTTTTGAATTTGTCAAAGTGTGGAAAATGTTATAGTTCATCATGATTTGGCCCATCTATTTGTGCTTCATCTACATGGAGGTCAGTCTATTTTGGCCGGGGTCACTTTCACATTGACACACGAAACTATATCAGTGGCAACAGGTATACCAAATGTTGGAGAACAGTGGCATAAGAAGAAGATGGTGGATAGGAAACACTATGAGCCTTACATCAAGGCCACATTCTTGAGTCAGCTCACAAGAGTCTTTCCCTTTAGATACTTGAAAGATGAGTATGCTCCACTCATGACATTGATCATGAAATACTTCAGCTATGAGGGGAGGTTCTCTCGGTTATATGCCTATCACATTCGATTGCTCATGCACTTTACCAGGGTGAGGATGATGTACCTCCCGTTTTTCATATGCATGAACATAGAGAGGATGAATACCTTCATGCTGCATAAGACCCCTCAGCAGTAGCTTAACAGTGTGTATCACTTTGCTCTTATCCTGATTTTGGTAGATCATCAGTTGGGATTGCAGGGCATTGTTTGGGAGGACTTCATCTCCCATGACTTCTTCAGCATGTCATAGGTACTATCAAAGCCAGAGCAGGAGATGGGTGGTCCTTCTCATTAGTATGAACACCATGAGACCACTACCATGCCAGTTTTTGTTACATATCAGAGGCAGTAGGCACTTGTTTGCAGCAGCAAAGCGAGTGTTATCTCCACCCAGGGTGGAAGGGGCCTCACTTCCAGCATCAGTGACACAGGTACTGGACAAGGGCAAGAAGCCCATGCATGATGAGGGGCCATCAGGTGAACAAGAGACCGATGTCATCCTCATTCAGGATGATGAGGCAGAGGCGGAAAATGCCCCACTTAGGATGACCATCCAGGAGCAGAACACGGAGATCCAAGACTTGTCACTCAATGTGGAGAGGGCCACATGGATCATCAAGTATCTGGAGCAGAGGAACAAGCAGCTTGAGGACCAGCATGCAATTATGGAGTTGCAAAGCATCCGTGAGAATCGACAAGCTGCCCAGCAAAGGAGGATCGAGCTCACTACCTTGGAGCAAGAGATCAACAATGACCGTGAGTCCGGGTTAGAGCGGATCAATATCCACCTGGAGAGACTACTAGAGAATTCCAACAGAGAGAAAACAAAATTGAGGAGGATGGCTTGTCATTACAGGGCACGGAACATGAGTGCAAAGGCCCAGATAAGGAGCTTGAAGGCCAAATTGAGCAGAGCAACAAAAGAGGAAAAAGAGAAAGATCAGCTTCGAATCTTGGCTGAAGTTTCTGTGGCCCAGCATAGTGCCTCTTAGAGAACCTCCAGCCCAAATTTCAAGAAATTTGGGACAATTTTGGTCACATGGAAATTTTTTGGCACAAACACTGGTTTTTTCTCTCTGTGCGTTGCGCCACTGGTGCGGCACGTAGGATTGGGAGCTCCAAATGAGAAATGGTTTGCATTTTTGGATTCAACATGCAAAATCATGACTACTGGCACTCGGGCAAGAAATTTGGCATGATTTGAGTCTCCAGGAGGTCAAAAACACCCAAAAAATTGCCTCACTGCCCCTATTTTGACACACAGGAAGCAGTCTTGGGAGAATGAAGATTTGGAGGGGCAAATGAGCTCCAAATTCAAAAATTCCACTTGGGTTGGAAAGTAGACAGGACAAGCGTTCAAAAAAGCACACTTGGGCACATTTTTTACTCCTACAAGTGCCTCAAAACCGGCCCCAAAGTGGCGCGGCGCATATAGGAAAAAGGCCCAATTTGCCTCTGTTTCGCAAAATTTCGATTCGCGACTTTTCATAAGTGGGCCCTCTCATATAGACTTCACTTATTCGACACCAAAGGTGGAATTTAAAGTATTTTCACTCCAGATTGGCTTCTATCCACGTGGCAAAGGAAGGCAAACAGTCACCCCAAGCCATTTGTCACGTTTGTAAAGCTGCACTTGTAGCTGATGTTTGGCTCTCCACCTTCATTTTTTAATGATTCGAGTAACTCCCCAACCCTTGGGCATTCTATCTCTTCATGGCACATTCTATATATTGTATGCAAACTATTTGCAAAGGGTTGGTTGGCTTGTATCTTTTGGGAGACGGTGGGAAAGAAACTTTGTTTCTTCATTGTATATTTTTACAGAGGATTAATGAAAGGCAGCAGCTCTGTTTCATGAGATTCATGTGGTTGTTAGTGTAGAAAATGTGTCTCTTATGTTTCATATGTATCTTGTTATGTTTCATAGCTCATTTCATATTCATTTCCAGTGAAATTTTCTAAGTTAGATAAGGTAGAATTCAATTTTATTGCTCTGCCTGTGGGAAAATTTCATGTTCAACGTTCTTTCTTTTGTTGAAAAGGATTCATGTGCATATGCCCTTTTCACTCTCCTAAGAAATCTCTCCATTCCTCTTTGTTTCAAACTAAATTGTTGGACTCTCTGCCTATCTTGCATCACGAAATAATCTTTGCCTTTGTATTAAATTCTCTGTTCATTGTGGTCCATTGGTCCCATACCATCCCAGAAACATAGTCATTCATAAAAATCACTTCTTGTATCCATATCCACTTACTAGCCTATGATCAATACTTCATTGTAAGTGATCTCAAACCGTTTCATTCATCTATTCACTGAGCATGACTCGGAGAGAGCCCTCTCCTGTTCTGGTAGGGCTAGCTACCAGACTGAGCGTGGTTTGTGGTTACCCTGAATTTTGCCTTTCTTCAGCCTAAGGCGGATTTGGGTGCTAACACTTTGATCATGCCCTTTGCCTTAATTAAACTAATAGTTACAGAATAATTAATTTTTTATATAACATTGCCTTCCTCCCAAAATATGCTTTGTCCTCAAAGCATACGTAATGACGGATGTTGTTGATGAAACACTTCAATCTCCCAAGAAGCTTCTTCTTCTTGTAAGTCCTTCCACTTGATCAAGTATTCTTTGATTATTCATGATCACGGCTTCATTTCCCTATTGGATATGATACCTTATGGCTCTATAATAACCCTTCCTTCATCATCTAAATTCAAAAGTGTTGTCTGTGCTAATTGATGTTCACAAATCTCCTTTTTGAGGCAGGATACATGGAAGACGCTGTGAACATGGCATTATCAGGAAGGCTTAAATTGTATGCGACTTGGCTGATATTTTTGTTGATTTGATATGGTCCATAAAACCTTGGTGCCAATTTATTTTTTATTTTTTGTTTTAAGGAAAGATACTTGTATGGTTGAAGTATGACAAATACCCATTCTCCAACTTCAAAATCTCTCTCTGTTCTGTTTAGGTCAGCTTGCTTCTTCATATGGTTTCTTGCATTATTTAGATTTTATTTTAGAGTTTGGATGAATTTTTGTGTTTCTTCTAACTAGTTTTTAACAGCTGGGAGTTTCATTTGGGTGATAGAAAATTCCTTCCATATCAGAGGTTTGTACCCGTACAGAACTTGAAATGGAGTCATTTTAGCTGACGTGTGGTAAGTAGAATTGTACCACCATTCAGCAAGGTGTAGTCACTGAACCCACTTATTTTGTTTGTTTATGGCATAACAACATAGGTAGGCTTCCAAACATTTATTGACAGCCTATATTTGGCCATATGTTTCAGGGTGGTAAGCGGAAATCATGTTGAGGTAGGTTCCTTTATGATTGAAAAAATCCTTCCAAAAATTACCCTTAAATTTGGAATCTTTATCGCTCATAATGACCTTGGGAAATCCATGTAATTTGTAAACATTTTTGCAAAATATATCAGCGATTTGTTTTGCTAAGTCTGATTTCCTCATTGCAATAAAGTGAGCATACTTGGTGAATCTGTCAACTACTACAAGAATTTTAACCTTACCATCAGATACAGGTAAACTTTCAATAAATTCCATTGAAATTTCCTCCCATTTCTGATTCGAAATGTTTAAGGGATGAAGTAGTCCGGGTGTCATAATATTTTCATTTTTATTCCTCTATTATTTATCACATTCTATAAATTTTTGAATATCACTGCTCATTCCCTTCCAAAAGAACGACTAGTGTGTG
This sequence comes from Pinus taeda, assembly GCA_000404065.3. NCBI lineage: Eukaryota > Viridiplantae > Streptophyta > Pinopsida > Pinales > Pinaceae > Pinus > Pinus taeda. The sequence continues at coordinate 70,968 of APFE031753441.1, forward strand.
TTATAGTAGGTTTTAAAGTATCTTACATGTCCAGGTGACAATGAATCATGCGACTCTTTGAGAACCTTGGCTTTAAATTTGGAATCTGCATTTAGATAAATTATTCCCTTGTACTATAGAATATCATTCTTCCATTCAAATTTTTAATTTTGAGGAAGATTATTGATTATAGCACTTGTTTCTATATTTTTTTCATATTCACTTAAAATCTCATTAAGCCACTTGGGAACAACCACTAGCACTGCAAGTAACAATGGTTCTTCATCTTTCCTCAACAAGGAATCAGGTACTATGTTATATTTATTTTTCTTGTGTAATATATCCATGTCAAAGGTAGTGATTTTTTCTATCCATTTTTGTTGTTTTGTAGATAGCGTTTGTTGTTGGAGGAGATGTTGAAGACTATCATGATTTGTTCATATTAAGAACTTACTTCCTACTAGATGTTGTCTCCACTTGGCTAATGTGTTCATAATAGAAAGCATTTCCTTATTGTATGTAGACTTGAGACATTCTTTCTTATTGAGATTCCCACTTTCAAACGCAATTGGGTGACCATCCTACATTAGTACTGCCCCTATGCCAAAACCCGAAGCATCACATTCAATTACAAATGGTTTTGAGAAATCTAGAGTTGTTAATACATGAACATTATACATAACTTCCTTCAAGTCTTCAAAACACTTTTCTTCTTCATTATTCCATCGAAATGACTTCTTCTTTAGAAGGTTCAATAGGGTGCAATTATATGGGCATAGTTTTTAATAAATCTTCGATAATACCTGGTCAACCCTAAGAATCCTCTTAGCTTGGAGATATTAATGGGTTTGGGCCATTCCATTATAGTATTGATCTTGTTAGAATCTACTTTAACTCCTTCCTTGGATATTATATGTCTGAGATATTCTACTTCTCCCTCCCCAAAAGTGAATTTTGACTTCTTCGCATAGAACTGATACTCTTCCAACCAGTAAGAACTTTCTCCAAATGTTGTAGATGCTCCTTCCAAGTTTTACTATAAATTTAAATGTCATCAAAGAAAACTAACACAAACTTCCTTAGATATGGATGGAATAGCTCGTTAATAGTAGCTTGGAATTTTGACGGTGCATTTGTTAAACCGAAATGGATTACTTTAAGCTCGTAATGACCTTCATGTGTTTAGAACACATTTTTTGCTACATCTTCTAATCTTATTTTGATTTCGTAATATCTTGACCTTAGGTCCAATTTGGATAAGTATTTAGTGCGATGTATTTCATCCAACATTTCATCAATAAAAGGAATTGGAAACTTGTTTATAATTGTTATTTTGTTTAGTCCTCGATAATCGACACATAATCTGAACGATCCATCTTTCTTTCGAACTAATACAACTGGAGCAGCATACAGACTTTTACTTTCTAAGATGATGCCACACTTTAAAATATCTTGGACTAATCTCTCAATTACGGTTTTTTGATGATGTGGATATCAATATGGTTTAATGTTGATGGGATTTCATCATGCTTTGACTTCTATTGTAGGCTCGATATCTATTTTAGGCAAAATCTTCATCGGAAGATCTTGGAATACTTTTTCATGCTTTTGAATTAGCTCTTCGACTTCTCATGCTTATTCATTGACTAGATTTGAAGTTAACATTTCTATTTGATGAAATTATACTACATAGGTTGGCACTTACTTCCAAATCATTTTCATCATCTGGGATGATGATACATTTTGGTTCTGAGGTGGCTGGAACCCATATAATTTTTATTTCTGCCCTTCCCATTTAAATTTTATAAATTTATTTTGATGGTTTCCATAGTAAGTACCGAGGGTTTGCAGCCATTGTATACCTAAGACCACATCTACTCCTCCTAATGGTACCGTGTAGAACGTAGATTCTAATTTAAAGTATTTAATCTGCAATTTGACTTTATGGCATTTTCCTACCTTTTCAATTTTCTTACCGCGAGCTACCATAACCTTCATATTGGGCATGGGAAATGAGAAAATGTTGAGTCTCTATGCCATGGTTGAGTCCAAAATATTGTGGGTGCTACCGATATTGATCATAACCATTACATTGTTCTTCTTGATATGTCCTTTTAATTTTAATGTTTGGGGTTGTGATATACCTATCATGGCCAATAATGATAGTTTCAAAATCCTCTCGTCATCTAGTTATGGAGAGAATTATGGGGAATCTTCGATTTCTTCCACATCTGGTTCATCGTTGTCTGAATCATTATTTTCTTCGCATTTATACAAGTTTTTGGTCTCTTTTCCTTTAGCACACCTATGTTTAGGGTCCCATTTTTCGCCACAACATTTTCACTTGTCCTCTTTCATCCTTTTCATTTCCTCGTTATTTTTTTCTCCTTCACAAATATGTGGTGTAACATATTTTTTGTTATCCATGTTCACGGATTGGGAAAATATTTTTCTTGAATATACTCTTTCAACCTTCAACCATTGCATTTTTGCAAGCTTCTTTTCAACAACTTTTTCCTTCTATCTAGCTACCTCTATAGACTTGATATCATGAAGCTCAAGTTTAGCCTGAATATAGGGTTTAAATCTCATGATGTATGATTGAATCAGACGATTTTCGGATAACACAGGTACTCGTATGGCCAAAGATTCCCATTCTTGAGTGTATTCGTCCACATCTCCTTTTTGTTGCAATCTGGTGAGTGCTGAGAAGAACTCTTCTTCCTTGACACCTTGGAACCTTTTAAAGAACACATTTTTTAATTTCCTCCAACTGATAGAAAGTGTTGCCTTTTTCCACCACATGTACCAATTATATGCTTTGCCTTCTATTTTCATGGAAGCGTGCCTGATCTTTTTGACATTATCGTCTTTTCCGTAAATCTCAAAATATTCTTCTGCTTTATTGAACCAAGCAATGTTGCATTTTTCGTTACCGTCAAATTTGGATAGCTCGATTTTTTCTCTTCATTGATATGCCATTTTCAAATCAATACCCCTTCTTCGTTCCGTCGATAATGACATAGTTACAGAATAATTAATTTTTATATAACAGAGGTTAATGTTTGTGACAAAATATACATAAGACTTTTAAAAGGTGAATACCAAGGATGGATATGTAGAAGAGTTTATTGAGAAGACGACCGGATTTAGGTTGGATATCTGGGATGATATTAGTGTGTTATGTCCCAAAATTGTTGAAGAAGCATACCAACTAGCTTTGAAGGCTGAGGAGAAGCTTGTAAGAAAGCAGTTTGGTAGAGGAAAAGATATTGCTAGAGTAAGAGGATAGTAGTCAAACAAAGGAATATCTACAGCACAAAAGGAAGGAGCTAGTATCTCATGCCACAACAACAGCAAGGGGGAGACTTTAGAGGCTGAAAATCCTTTTCAAGAGGACGAGGAAGAGGTAGAGGAAGAGAGATTTGATGCTACAGATGTGGAAGTATTGGACATATGGCGTACAGATGTCCAGAGAAAAGAGATGCAGGGAAAAGGAGCATTGTTGTTGCCCCAACAGAGGAAGGGGAACCATAGATGCAAGAAGTAAAAAATGCACCAGAGATAGGAAGTGTTTTTGAAGCTAAATAAGGAAGTTGTTGAACCAACTCATATGAAATCTTTATTTAGGATTGTTTGCAAAGTCCAAGAAAAATGGGGATTGACAGTGGAAGCACAGGTAACTTGATGTCCACAGAAGTGGTGGAGAAGTTGAATTTGAAGGGGATGAAGCATCCAACACCTTATAAGGTGTCATGGCTTCAAAAGTGTCATCAATTGTTGGTAAATGAATAATGTGAAGTGGAGTTGCAAGTGGGAAGCTACAATGACTAAATCCTTTGTGATATCATTCCAATGGATGTTTTCCACATTCTATTGGGTAGACCATGGCAGTTTGACAGAAGCATTACACATGATGGGAAGAATAACACTTACAAATTTCATAAGGATTGAATAAACCATACTTTATTTGTATTACAAGAATAAGGGACATCGGAGAATAATGACTCAAGGGAATTGTTATTGAGTGGGAAGGAACTTTTGCAGTAGATGGAGGACAGTGAGGTAAATTTTATTTTGGTTTGTAAACCTAGATTAATTCGTACTTCAATTATTGTGACAAACTTGCCTTTTGAAATTTAAGATATGTTGAATGAATATAATGATATTGTAGTAGATGACTTACCAAATGAGTTTCCACTTGTGAGAAGTATAAGTCATCATATTGACTTGATACCGAGAGCAAGTCTACCTAACAAAGTTGCGTACAAAATGACCCCTTAGGAGAATGAAGAAATCAGAAAGCAAGTGTAGGAGTTTTTAGATAACGGATTGATTAGAGAGAGTCTTAGTCCATGTGTGATGCCAAAAGTTTTGAGCACTAAGAAAGATGGTGGTTGGAGAATATGTATAGACTCCAGAGCTTTGAATAAGATTACAATCAAGTATATATTTACTTTACCGCACATAGATGAATTCTTGAATTGTTTAAGTGGTGCTATTTTTTTATTATCTAAGATTGATATGAAGAGGGGGTACTATCAGATCAGGATTAGAGAAGGAGATGAGTGGAAGACAACATGTAAAACCAATGATGGGTTGTATGAATGGTTGGTTATGCCATTTGGACTATCTAACGCACCTAGTACCTTCATGACATTGATGAAAGCGATGTTGAAGGAATTCATAGGGAAATTTGTGATTGTATACCTAGATCACATCCAAGTGTACAATTAGTCCAAAGAAGAAACTTGAGGCATTTGAGGTATGTTTTAGGAAAATATGCAACAAGAGAAATTTATTATCAATTTGGAAAAGTGTACATTCCTGAAGACTGAATTATTTTATTTGGATTTTGTTAGAAAATTATATGTTACAGAGCAATGGAACACATAAAATATTGTAGAAATATAAACACAAAAAATACATAAAGCAAGAGAGACACAGATATGTGTGGTTCACCCAGTTTAGGCTACATCCACGGAGAAATAGCCAGTCCTTCCTTTTATATTATCCAGTAAACTGAAGAGATACAACCTATAGCAGATCCGCCGTAATTCCCTCTCCGTTCTCAATCTCCTCTCTCTTCCTCGCTCAGAATACAGATCTACATAGATGCAATATAATTCCCTCATATATAGCAAGGGGTTTCCTTCCTAAATTAAACATAACTTATACTGTTAAATCTCTGTCTAATGAACAACCCAGATTGACTACGAAATTACAACATTTTACAAGGAAATTTTACATTTATTTTTAGCTTCAAGGGCAGCACCCCCGATCCCCCCACCAGGGAGGGGCTCCCAAAGGTCGCAACTGCCTCCCTTGGACCCCCCCTGTAGCATATATTTTACGGGCGGCGTTGCTGCCACATTACGAACTGGGGTCCAATGTGGTGATACCTATAAATAAAGAAGATAATCAGGCTCCACACCCAACAATCTCCCACTTGGAGACTAATTATAACAACTCCACCGTTGCTTCATTTGCTGGACAATGACTCCGCTTTGGACTTGGTTATTTCTCATCTCCTTCATCATACTTGAAGACCAATTGAAACTGAGCAGATTCGTAGTTTCTCCTTGGTTACAACTTTTGTTAACATATCTTCAGGATTCTAGCTATTGTGTATCTTTTCCAGCTTCAACTGTCCATCTTCCAATGCTAACCATATGAAATGGTACTTGAGTTGTATATGTTTAGTCTTAGAATGAAGTGTAGAGTGTTTTGTAAGATGTATGGCACTCTAGCTGTCATTGTATAACCTTCCCAACTCCTGCTTCTTACCCAATTCATCCTAAAACCTTTGCAACCAAATCATTTCTTTACTAGCCTCTATAGAAGCAACATACTTTGCTTCCGTTGTTGAGAGTGCAACAACACTTTGCAGTTTTGAGACCCAGCTAACAGTTGTTCCACCTATAGTAAACACATACCTTGTTGCGCTCCTCATGTTATCTCTATCACCCGCCGTATATGCATTAACATATCCCTGTAGAGCAATGTTTGAACCACCAAAGCATAATGCTTGATTTGTGGTACCTCTCAAATACCTAAGAATCCACTTCACCGCCATCCAATGTTCTTTTCCTAGATTGTTCATGTACCTACTTACAACTCCCACTGCATGTGCAATATCAGGCCTTGTGCAGACCATTGCATACATTAAGCTTACAACTACTAATGCATATGGAACTTTAGACATATGAGCCATTTCTTCCTGAGTCTTGGGACATTCCTCCTTAATTAATTTGAAATGGCTAGCCAAAGGTATATTAACTGGTTTTTCATTCTGCATATTAAACCTTTTCAACACCTTTTCTATGTACTCACTTTGAGACAATGTTAATTTGTGATTCTTCATGTCTCTATTTATTCTCATACCAAGGATTTGTTTTGCAGCACCCAAATCCTTCATTGCAAATGAATTCGCCAATTTTCTTTTGAGAACATTTATTTCTTGCATGTTAGAACCTGCAACAAGCATGTCATCTACATACAATAACAATATAATATAACTGCCATCATTTTGCCTTTTGAGATAAACACAATGATCAAAGTGACATCTAGTATAACCTTGTTCATACATAGACTTGTCAAATTTTAGATACCAATACATTGGAGCCTCTTTTAAGCCATACAAGCTCTTCTTCAACCTACACACTAGTTTCTCCTTCCCTTTTACCTCATATCCTTGTGGCTGTTGCATATATCTCTCTTCCTCAAAATCCCCATGGAGAAAGGTTGTCTTTACATCTAACTGCTCAAGATACAAATCTTCAGCTGCTACTAGACTTAAAATAGTTCTAATTGAAGTCATTTTAACAAAAAGAGAAAATATATCATCAAAGTCTATACCCTTTTTATGTGTAAACCCTTTCACCACAAGTCTATCTTTATACCTTTTTCTACCTCCATCTTCTTCCTTCAACTTGTAAATCCATTTGTTCTGCAATGATGTTTTACCTACAAGCAACTTGACTAAGTCCCAAGTCTGGTTATGTGCTAAGGAGTCCATCTCTTCTTTCATGGCTTGCTCCCACTTCTTCCTAGTTTCTACCTGCACTGCTTCTTCATAACATTCTGGTTCACCAGAATCAGTCAACA
>APFE031753441.1:81172-100344 GCA_000404065.3 Pinus taeda
TGGTGATACCTCTAAATAAAGAAGATAATTAGGCTCCACACCCAACATTTTTCATATCTAAAGATGGCTTAAAGATGGACCCTAAGAAGGTAAGAGTTATTTTAGATTGGCATTCTCCTATAATTATTTCTAGAGTTAGAAGCTTTCATGGTTTGGCTAGTTTTCACAAGAAGTTTATGTAATGTCCCAAATGGAACAATTTGGGGTTTTCACAAAATTTTAACTCATAAATAATTCAGATAAATTTTCCATTCATAAACAGAAGATTGCCATGTAAAATAGAACAAAAGAATGCATGCAAATCAATCATACAATGAGCAGAAATAATCTCAACTTTTATTATAATGTATAAATTGGGGTTTTACATGCTGGCATAACAAAAATAGCTGAGGTAACTGAGATAGAACTGGCCTCAAGGATCTACTCCAATGTTGCATGGGCCCTCCAGCAAAACTGAACCAAACTGCCACTTCCAATCTCTCCTATTATTTCTAGATGAACTCACCAAGGGGAGATGGGTACTCGCCCAATCTCACTAAATCACCTGAGGGTTTCCGTCGTGGGGCTACCATTGGAGTGGAGAACTGGGTTCTCAACCTCTCTTACAAGAAACAGTCTGAAAATCCAAGATGTCCTCTAATGGCCTCCTCCTCCTCTTTTATAGATTTGATGGATTCCTCTAGAATCTTATATTTTATTATTATTTTAATCATGGAGCACTTTTCCCTCTTTTATTTTAATTAAAATATTATTTTTAATGCGGGGAAATGGTAAATTGGCCACCATGTCTCCTCAGATAACTAAAAACCCCATCCAAAAGTCCCATCATGTAGATCTTCTCATTACGGTTCCAACGAGCTATTACACTAAGGTGTTCCATCAATTAACCTCCCAAGAATGCCATCTCGAACATAATTAATTAAGTTATGCCCAATAATAATGTTGATTTTTGAAAGTTGTCAGAATGCAACGAAACGAAGGGAAAATTGTGCTAATGATGGAATATGCCAAGCGAATTCCATCAAATCCCATAAAAACTCCTCAAAACTCCATCGAGGCCCCTGATGACATAAACCTGCTCCAGACCTGGTCATCCCATGTCCTTGAAATCTACCCTAGTTGTACTATGAAGAAGAATAAAAATGGGGACATGACAGTCCTCTTACCCCAAGATTTCTTGCCCTCAAGCAATCCAAATATGTGGGCCAATCTGATGGTCCAACACCACTAAGACCCAATGCCTGGATCCTATATGAACCACTGGTCCACATCACATCTCCAAGCTATCGAAACATGACTCGATCCTCCAATACCTAGATCCCATGTCCATATCTGGCTCAACCTTCTGCTAGTAGATCCACCTGGATCCCAATGCCACCAAGAAAGAGTGTTAATGCTACATGGTTCCTCCTGTGATCTAGCTCTGGATGTGAATGTTGCCCTACAAACTATGTACCAGCTCATCACCTCTCTCCAATCCAATCCTTAGCATACCCCAAGCTTAGCCTCACCATACTGATGTTGCACTGAGATACTGATGAGTGGCCAACCCACATTCTGCTGTTGACTGGAGCATGTAATATGCCCCACCCCTAAGGGCTCCTGCAGTACAATACTCTTGAATAAGAATGATACTCCATAAATAGGATACCAACTCATGATCTCCCACCAATCTAAGTCATGGACTCCTGTATAAGGAAAAATTCTACTATGCAGATGTTGGTCCATGCTCAACTCATGTTGCCCTATTTAGTCGGTCAACAAGATCCATCAAAAAAGTCCTGCCTCTCTCCTTGTAATGGGTACAAGTAGCCAAACTGTGTTGCAAGCCCTGTTTATGTACTCCTGGAGAGGGCTACTGCCTGAAAATGTTACAACTTAGTTAGTTGCCACTACACCTATTTGCACCTCATCAATGGGTAGACCCAAAGATGGAGGCACTGCCATCTCCCTCGCCTGATAGGAAACTCCACGCTGCTCCTACCAAATTGTCCTGTCATACTCCAACATCTCTTGAGGATAAGTGTCAGTGAACATCGTCATCCTAGTTATTGTCTATACATTTGTCTGCTCCTCATCAACGACTAACCCTAAGGGTGGATACTCAGCCTCCATCATCACAAGTTCAATATGAACCTCCAATTGGCTCTCCCAAAAGGCTCGCCATGCATAATGTGCGCCTCATCCTCCTCAGTTGACTCAAGCTCCATCATATGCTACTCATGCTAACTCATCACTGGTGACACACTATCCTGAATGTCTCTCCTAGGACCCATATACTACTTGCTATACTCTTCCACCACACATGGATGCATATCCGGGCTACTGTCATCAACTCAAAATGACTACTCGTGATCCTCTAAGGTTTCATCACATGAACCCATGGACTCGTCTAAAAAAAAGTCCTCATCCTAATATACATAAATAATATCTGCCTACTCTACCACTATCATCTCTTCAGTGTAACTCAAGCATGAGTGGTTATGTGCCCAAGGTCCTTTGCAGATGAATCAAAGTCCCTTCCTCCTCATCTCATTCGTGTTGCATGAGCCCCCAAATCTAAGCTGCTCCTCCCTGGTCAAATGTCTCCTAAACAGCCCAATGTTCTGCTCAACCAACCTCTCATCTATACCATACGCAATAGGTGAGACCAAATTCTCTTTCCTCCAAACAGGAAACAATCGATATTGCAACTCCTGACAGATGGCATCACGGCCTCTCATACATGATGATAAGATGGACTGCATGTGCACTATGACTATGTCAGAATGATGTTTCCTAATGCTAAAGAATCATTGGAACATCTGTAGGATAAAACCATTGCACTCAAGATCAAACTTGATTTCATAAGTCCTATTCATGGCCATAACCCCTAAAATCTCAAGCTTCTTCCCAAAGGTAGAACCTGCACTATTGTTTAAGTCCTAGAAAGTATCCACTATCAACTTGAAAACTCTCCTCATAACATGATCATTGTAAGGAGCTCTAGGGGTGGTTAGTCTCATGATGTGACTGAGACAAGATGTAACTGGAAGTTTAACCCTGTCACAAGGTTCCTCCAAAAACTTATGTTGTATGAGAGCAAGCATCGCTAGTTTTAGAGCCCAAATTAGACTCTTTCCTTCTAACTTGCTCACTTGGGAAAGGAGGGCATTAAGCTCATCAAGTTTGAAGAGGAATTTCCATGTGACCCTCATGTATTTCAAATTTGTCCCAAGAGCAAAAAGCTTGTATCCTATTTCCTGCCCCTTTGGCACGTCATTTGGTTGTTCTTTTTGAAGAATGGCATAGACCCCCTTTGAGAAGGGTCTGTTGATTTCTGCTGCTAGTTTGTTAAGGGTCTGTTGATTTCTATTGGAAGTTTGATCCATGTTTTTTGCTTAATGGTGACAAATATAGAAATCGGGCTTATACATAACCTTGACCAACATCATAACAAAAGTACACAATAATGACCGGCTGACATAAATCTGACGTCATAGACAATACTTTGCTCAAAGCTTCAGACTAGCAGCTTGCTTTCAGTACAACGACAACAATACATGGCTCATATAATGTGAGAATTATTTCTTGTTCACATGTGTGCAATATGTAAACACTACACCAACTTACATAGTTTTCACTCATCAGGAAATATTTGTCATGGATGAGATTGTCAACTTCCGTACCATTACAATCTTTGATTCATTGTAAGATACAGGGCCTTCGGCAAGACTAATAAATGCATTTCATGACAACCCTCAAGTTAAAACAAAATTTAATGAGTTGACATTCATAATTTCCATCAAACAGTTTGTGGACAACCCATAAATACTTGAACAATAGTAAACATAAGAGGAAAATTAAGATCAATGTACTAAGGAAAAATGATAATCAATGACCTGTCTGGAGTTGGCTTTCCTGAAGGTGGCACCAAACTGGGCTTGCCCATTATTGAAGGATCATGCCCATAAACTTCAGCTTGTTGTAGATGATACATCAAATTTGGCACAATATACTCTGCTACAATGATAAATCTCGTCCCATTGAGCGAAACCGCACTCAATTTTCCTAGCCACAGAGTATTGTTAAAAGCAAATCTCGAACCCCTGTGGGAACAAATACGCCCAACAGCAAAAGATGGTCTATGGCATGACCAAGACCACAATAATGGTTCTTGTCCTCCACACAGTCAACCAAAGAGTTGAACATGTTCCCTTGCATAGAAAATAATTAAGTCCTCCTCAACAGAAGGTATCCACCTAGAACGACCATGAAACTTTGGCTACAAAAATCTTGCTCCACTGAGAAAATCCCACTGAGTATGATATTTAGCTGATTTTTTCACTGTGTAACAGTTCAACTGGTCCCTTTCATTCCTCATGAATGCAATCATAGAGATACCAATAACCCAACATTACTGCAATTCCCAACACTTTATATATGCATGCCACTGAATGGAGTAAATAAACCACGATCCATCAGAAGAATCTTACCTAACTATCCAAGGAAAGGACTTGATTTGCATAGGTTAATGTGAATCACACCAAGCATATCCAATATCATTCTTTGATACACAAGAACGTGTACACATATTTAGTAGCTCAAAACATTTTTACCGCATTAGCAAACACTGAGGGTCTGATATATATGCAATTTTACCTTTCTTACTGTGTTTCCAACTTCAAGAGAACGATCATCTATAATAGTGTCTCGGCCTCCTTTATCGATTTAGTCTTGAAATTTTCACAATTTGACCTCTAATGGATGACAAAAACTCTCCCTCCCCAAATTAAGCAACTTGGTCTCTCAATTAAATGAGTAAATCAATCTTCAGGTAAATACATATTTGGTTTCTAGAGAAACTCGACCTCCTCCTAACAATAAAAGTCAAACCCTTGAAAAAAGGAATAATTTGGCCTTCTTCTATATGAATTCGTCCTCTTGTAATAAACCCTTGCCTTGGAGATTCTATTTGAAAATGGAGGGTTTCTTTTCAGTATTTTTGCTCCAACACCTACAGTAAATTTGGTCCAAATATTTTGAGAAGTAAACCCTCAGGCTAGCAGGAAAACCAGCTTTGATACCACTCTAATGTCCCAAATGGAACAATTTAGGGTTTTCTCAAAATTTTAATTCATTAATACTTCGGATAAAGTTTCCATTCTGTTGAAGGCTCAAAAATCATTGCCTCGACAAGGGGGATAACCACCCAGTCCGGACCTTGGGACAACTCCTTTTCCATTTGGAATAGTGGCTCCAACTGGGGATGATGGGACCAGTTTCCCAATCTATTTTTATGCTTGTGCTAACGGGATTATGTTTTGAGATTTTTGGAGTAATACTTAGCCTCAAACTAATCTAATTTAACTAATAATCATATGTAGTTTGTCCTAATCAAAAATATTTATCTAACTGTGACTATCCCATGAGTAACATGATATATGCGATCTAAAATGACGTCTAAAAGAAATTGATAATAAAGATCATTCAATTACGATAAGAAGTGAATCCGTTTAACAATGATTGTTTCGTATAAAAAGTTAGCCGAAACGATATGAGAGATATATCGCATAAAAATCATTCATGTATTTAGCATAAACTATAAATCATCATCATACAATAGTGCAATAATGGCAATAAAAAATTCAAACTTTCATACATAAATAACTTGAATATAGTGTATTGCTTAATGCATAAATAAAAAGAATTAAGAGATAAAAGTATCATTTATAATATGTTCTACTCATGTGCTCTAGCAATATTGATCAGTTTTCAAATCATCCAACATCATCTAAGAGTACAGATGTGCAATTTCAGTAGAAGATGTCAAATGCAAGTAGAAAATAAATCATGTTCCATTAATTTCACCATAACTTCCTCAAAGGGACAGAAGTGCATGTTCTGAAGAATGTTTCTGATAAAATTTCTGGACCCCTCTCTAAATGCATGAGAGGGGTTTAAATACTAACTTTTGAAACTAAAAATAGATTATTACAAAAAAAATTAAGGAGGTTTAAATGACCTGCCTCAATTTAAGAAAAATAAAACAAAAAATAGAGATGTGCATAATGACTAATCCTGCATTCGATCTTTCAGATCGAAAATATCTAGCACGGTCCTGAGGAGTGTAGGTTAGCCAACTTCGACTTTCAGTCATCCTATAAACACTGCATTGATGAGAGCTGGCACCATTTTCTCGGTAGAAACAATTAGGCATCTCAGGGTCATCCACTGGATTTGTGGTTTTACCAGATATTGCTAATATGCCTCCTAGTTTAAACTGGTCACTTGCCTAATTTCTTCTTCTCTTTCTTCTGCTGCCTGTTTCCACTGTAATTCAAGTTTTTTTGCATTCAAAAGGAAACCAGGGGTGGTCTCTGCCATAAGATTAGCACTATGCAAATTTTCATTTACACTTTCAATGACGTTGTTTTCCGCCGCTACAACATCCTCTGTTCCCTGTTCTGCCTCTTTGAGCCGAGAATTCCAACTTGCAAATAAGATCTCCTTCACTGTTTTTCTCATCCCTCCTTCGCTGCATGTCTGATAGGCTATCTCTCTAGCCATTAATTTATTTGGGACATAGAAAGGGAGAACATGGGGAGAGGCGATGCTGCCAAATACTCTGATATATGTAAATGTCTCTTCCCCAAACCATCGGGCTACCGGGAGGATGTATCTCAGCTTCTTGGGAGAATCTGGGGGCATCTCGGTTATAAATTCATTTATGGATAGGAAGCATAACCCCGTGACAAATCTTGAAAAAATGTGGTTCAAAATTGGATTTCGTGGTGGATGTGAATAGGAAGTGGATCTTGAATAGTCCACTTCTGTCCCATAAGATGGAATTTAGAACCAAAACAAATAACGTCCAATTACATAAGAACACATGAAAAACGGAGGGTAAACCCTCAAATAAATACTTGTTTTCCTTCTATACTCTATAATTTCTTTAGCTAAATTATCAGACAGGATTTGTGCCCAATCTATTATTGTTGCATTCACAACTACATCTATTAAGGGCAACCATTCTGAGGAGAATTTGTTACTGTCGAGTTTGCAAAATAGTCTACATAGCATAGCCGCTGCAAAACAAAAAGGGGAACAAATAGATGCAGTGGCGTACATACCGTTTTTGTCTTTCTTGATTCTTTCATCATTATTTGACCAATTCTTTGTGCAATCCACCGGGTCCTCATTTTCTTTGACGAATGTCTCAACAAATTGTCTGATGTAGGTGACCTGTGGCTCCAATAGGTGGTACATAAGCCTTAGGTTATCTAGAGTGAAAGATCCTATAACTTCCTGGCCTCCTGTTTTGAATTCTCTATCAGATATATCAGCATCATCAACGATCCATTTAATCATGTCAGTATAGGGGATTATTTTTGGTCTTGTGGCTATTCGGTGCAGAAATGAGTACGCAATCTCAGTTATGGAAGCATCAGAGGAATCGCGCCCATCAACTATAATCGTTGTCTCAAGAATCCTTGGTTGTTCTTAGTCCAGTAACTGATACATAGCCTCCCATGTAGACGTCCCTGCTTCCTTATTACATGTAGTATCTGTGAACAGAGGAGTCATTTCTGACTTCTCAGAGGCGACTGCTTTCCCTTTCTTCACCATTGCTTTCTGTGTCTTGTTCTGCAGATTTTTCCTGAAAGTTTCAAGAGGAATAGTTTATCGGATAAAAATGATACTGAACGTAGGAATGAATCGATGAAGAAAACCAGTAAAGGTGATTAAGGTGTTTTATTTGAAATCACATAAGAAGATATCAAATCACTCTAAATGGGCTTTCACACATAAATGCAGTTACTTCTTCATAAATTCCCACTAATGATCTATTATCCTTTAACTTGAATGTCCATCAATATTCACATCGTAAATTGGTAAACAATCTCCTAGGGTGGTGAGCCTTCAAACTACAATAATAATGATTTTGCGATTTGCAAAGCAATATCATAGATCGCTATATCGCATAATTCGTTTTTGTTTAACTTGCCATTTTTTGAGTTTGTGCGAAATGCGAGATGCGAGAAACAAGCGTCATCACTTGTCGGGCTTATTTTTAACGAATAATGGACCTCCGCATGTGTTGGTGGAAATATTAAGAGGTGGGTCTAGGTTGAGATCATATTTCACAATATCGGCATATAATAGGTTGACGCTTGTGTCATATGACTGAAATGTGATGTGAGAAGGCTATTATACCATCGCAATTTTGAAGATCGCAATACTTTGGGGTAACCTCTTAAGAGAAGTATTTTATAAACAGTGATGTTGCAATGCGAGACTTTAGCTTTTTAAAGAAGTTTTAAGGACTTTCTAACATTATGACCGTTTTTCGAATATAGATTTGCTTTTTTGATTGTTCATCGTAGATCGTGGTGGGTTAGAAAGGTATCGTTTGTGATGCATTTCATGCTAAATAAGAAAAAGTAGCATTTTAATGGTTTTATAGGTTTTGTTTCATACCTTGATTTATTTTAAAAATAAAAGAAATACCTACATGCTAGAATTGATTTTTGGGGTATATATATTTTTTGAAAGTGTCCGCATTTATTAAAGTAATATTTTACTACTAACATTAATAAATGGGTGGGGTTGTTGACAAGCAACACAATTGGCGATTCACTTGGAAGAAACAGTTATCTTTGAGAGTTTTTTGAAATTTATAAAATTTCTAAAATAAAGATAGTTTTGAAAATAAAACTAAATTGCATGGAATACAAGCTAAGTAGTGTTGCTTGTTTATCAATAAATAACATCTGCTCTAACTATCTTTATTCTAATTGCCCTTTTCTCACAGATAGTTATTTTACCTACATCAATCATTACTTGGTTTTAAATATAAAAGCAAAAGAATCTCATTAGACCAGTTTTGGTATACTCATTTATCATAGGTAGAGCCTCTGCTGCCAGTAGGCATTCATAGCCTCGACAGGGTTACCTGTTACCCAACAACGATTCAGTATCCCACTTAAGTAAGAATAAAATTGTACAAATAAATTCTTTTGTATACTTGATGCTTTCTTTATTTTATTGAAGTAATTCATTCTTCTTTTATTTCTTAAAGGACAATGTCTTGGTTTGGTGGCCAAATTTGACAATGCCATTCACTTGATTTGTAACTAAACTGAACAAGCTAGCTCTTGATGAGACCTCTTGTCTTTTCATTGATCAATCTCAAGCCATTAACCTGTTTTGATATTCAATATTGGTAATGTCAGTTAGTTATAATCTTATGATCATGGTAAGTCGGCTCTTGATGAGACCTCTTATCCTTTAATTTTAAAGTATATTTTAGAATTACACTCTAAAATTGAAAGATACTTAAGTGGGGGGAATCATTGGCTCCTTAAGAGTTTCTAGACGACAATTGTAGAGTTTAAAGATGCTTTTCTACATAGAAACTTTGCTTTGTTATTGATACTTTTCCTAACTGATGTAAAGAAAATTTCTTTCTAAAGTTAAGTTTTATCAAAGATTGGATAATTTAACAAAAAAACAGGCAGTTTTGGAGTTGTAACACTCAACTATTTATTTCATGAATGAAGATTAATTTTCATAACCATTTCTACTTATACAAGTAAAAAACAAAATTAAAAAGAGAAATTATCCTTCAGTAAAACCAAACGTATATTTTTTTCAACTTGTATTATTATTACAAAAGAAAATTAACTAAAGAATATACTATACAGTGATCAGAAGAGATCATCTTCTATGGAAAATATTTCTTTAGGACCTGCCCATTAACAGGTAGAGGTTCTCTCTAAGCTACTAAATCTTGTAACAGAAAAGTTGATGGGCCTATTAGCTCGACAATCTGGAATGGGCCAAGCCACATTTGTTGGAACTTAGTATGCTTTCCTTTCTCTTCGTGGGCTTTATCCCATTTTAATAGTGAGTCTCTGAGTTGGAAATTTTTTGAAGATACACAATTTGAATCAAAGGATGCTTTGACTAACTGTTGATGATGTGCATGGGTAATTCTAGCCTTTTCTCGTTCCTCTTCAAGTTTAATGATTTGTAATTGTCTAATTTGCATAGACAAGGAAGGATTTCTTCAATGAATTGAACTAAGACAAATGAGGGAATAGCTATGTTTGTTGGTAAGACAACTTCTTTCCCATAAACTAGATTAAAAGGAGAAGTGTCGATGGAGGTTTTATGAGTTATTTGATCTGCCCATAGAGCAAACACTAAACATTTATGCCAGTTATAAGGTTCTTATTTGTGGATTCGGCTAACCCATTTCCTTGTGGATAATAATTAGCATAATAGTTAAGTTTAAAGCCTCTTTTAAGAGAAAACTTTGTCATAGTATTGCCTGAAAAGTAAGATGCATTATCAAACATTAAGGCAAAAGATAAACCAAACCTGGTGATGATAAATTGATCTATAAATTCAATAATGTTCTCAGAGTTGGCTACCTTTAGTGGAATTTATTCAACACATTTGGCGAAGTAATCAGTGGTTGTAAGGATATATTTATGTTGCTTAGAAGAATGAGGAGCGATCTCACTTATTATGTCCAATCCCCACTATTCAAATGGCTGATCAATGTTGATTGGTTGTAACGGTAATGTTGGTTTCTTCTGTCTTCCAGCAGCTATCTGACATATCTTACATTTCCTTACATAACTATGTGCATTTTTGAATAGGGTTGGCCAGTAATAGCCTACACGTAGAATTTTATGTGTTGTAGCATCTCCTGCAAAGTGTCCACCAGCTAGTCCATCGTGAAGTCGTGCAATACTTTCTTTGCTTCAGATTTCTTGAGACATCTAAGCAAAACAAAATCATAATTCATTCCAAACAGCACATTGTTGACAATCTGATACATTTTAGCTTTCAACCTCAAGGCTCTTTTCTTTGTGTAATTCAAATGTGGAGGTGCATATCCATTTTTTAAATAGAATATTATATCAGCATATGTTGATTTAGTATTGGTAAGGCTTACCTCATGGATTTGTACCTCGTCACCTGAATGCTGTGATTCTGACATATTCAATGTTCCTGCCAACATCCTGCAAAAACCTTGACCTTTCACAATGTTTGTTGGTTTGATTTCAATGTCACATTCTTGCAGAGCCGTAAACCAATTTGCTCTTTTTTCACCCACATCACTTTGTACTAGAAGATTTCTTACTGCTGGGAATGGTACTATCACCTTGGTGTGGGTTTTGAGAAGAAAAGGTTTGAAGTGTTTTATTGATTTGAAAATAGCGTAAGCTTGTTTTTCAACATCTGAGTAATTCAATTCAGCTCCCTGTAAATTAGAGCTAAAGAAAGAAATCGGGGCTTTAGCTTTGTCTTGATTTGCTTGTGTCAATATGGCTGCGTATGATTTTTCGGAAGCGAAAGTGTACAAAGTGAAATGATTGGAAAAATTCGACGTTGCTAAAGACGGGGCATTTATGATTGCTTGTTTTATAAAGTTAAAATCATCATGTTACAACTAACCCCATTTAAATAGAGAATTTTTCTTTATCATGGATTGAAGGGGTAACACAATTCTTGAGAAGTTAGGGACAAATCGTTTGACAAAATTTATTTGACGAGGGAAAGATTGCATTGATTTTTTCTTATGGGGTAAAGGTATTTCAGAAATTTCTTTAATCCTGTCTGGGTCAATATGAATCCCTATTTTGGACACAATAAATCCAAGGAGTTTTACTTCACTTAATGCGAAAAAAGACTTCTTTGGGTTAAGGGAAATCCCATAATTTTGAGAACGTTCAAAGATTTGTTTTAGATCTCTCTTGACGCGGCGAATTTTCGTTGTGCCAACAAGGGGAACCAACCCGATTGCAGACTGCTATTAGATATGCTTTCATTTGGAATGGCTAGTTCCGACAAGTTTTAAAGGACCTCGTAAACTATTATAGGTGTTGGAAGATTGCTCCCCAGAGGAAGCCTTCCATTAAATCAAAAAAAGAAACAGCTAACCTATATGTATCAGATCCTATCTATATTGATTCCAACTGCTTATGCTAGTCCTAACTATTCTAATCTATCCTGCAAGAGCATAACAAAAAGAGATTAAACATCATATATAGATTCCAAGTTGAAATGAATCAATTACTAGCTCACAGATGAACAAGGTTGTATTAAATCTTAATTGCAACATAATTAATCATGCAGGAATACACATTCCTTTCCATACAAATAAAACTTGCAACTGATGTTTAACAAGGTTTCGAATCGGCAACTGCTCATGAATTAACCATGGTAACAAATTATATTTAAATAACTAAGACTAGTCACGAATTATCTGTTATCAATATGCAAAAAACAAAACACATTTATATTTATGCCAGCAACAACACCCTGATTCTAAACACATGAAAGAAGAGGAAAATAAATCTGAAAAAGGCTCCTGCTTGACCCAAAATGTCTTCTTTATTAGCACAATAAATCAAAAGTTGTTCTGCCCAAAAAAGATTCTTCCTCCTATCTCTGGAGGTAATGTTTATGCGAAACTAGACTGACCCTCCGTCTCCCCCCTACTTTCCAGCTTCATCACCTTTTCAATATACAAATCAAAATATACAGACGTAGAACGGTCGGTGAAATGGCTGACACGTCGAGGTCACATTTGCTGGGGCGTTCTATTTCCTGGGGGGAATGAATGGGTGCCGATGGAAAGGAGAATGACTACGTGTCATCTCTTCATGATGAAACCCGGGACAACATTTTCGGAATACACAGGTAACGCATGGAAACCCGACCGTGGACGCCCAAGGCTAGATCTTAAATAGAGTACACCTGCATATATATATATTCTTCAGATCCGCTTATGCATCTTTTACCCGGAGCCATTCTTGATGCTTACGCATCTGCTCTTCGACCTTGCTTGCCTTCTCTTGGTCCTCGCCTGCAGAAATAATCAATATCAGCTATGCTTATGAAAATATGATAGAAATGCCTAAAACACAAATCTTCCCTTCAATAAAACTTTTATAAAATCAAAAGGAACAAGTGTGAAAGAATCGGCCCCTAGTCCATCCAAGGATGCGATGTGATCAAGTCACAATTGCACATCGCAGCAGGCAGTCACATGCAACATCACCCCTAGTCCCGCCGATTGCGATTTGCGATTGGTCGGACCCGAAAATATATGTGTTGCATTTAATAAACCCAGCAGGTCCGCCATATCGCATCGCGCTTTATGTATAAACGTTGGGTTTCGCAGATTACAATTTGCGATTGGGGAGCAGACCCTAAATCATATGTGTTATGTTTAATAGTCCCGTCGGGTCCGTTGTATCACATCGTGCCTTATGTATAGGCTTTGAATTCCGCTAATTGCGATTTGTGATGGGCTTCGGACCTGAAATCATATGTGTTGTGCTTAATAATCTCGATGGGTCCGCCATATCGCGGAACGCCTTATGTATGGGCCTTGGGTTCCGCTGATTGCGATTTGCGATGCAAGAGTGGACAAGCGATTGCAATAAGCAATGTAATGGTGGACCCGAAAGGATATTGACATGGTTAATTGCATTTGAAGTCTAAAAGGTCCTTGCTTATTTGATGCAAAAGAGGAAGGCACAGTGTAACCACAGAAATTGAAAGTTTGCGATAGTGATAAATTCAGGCATCGAGAAATGTATAAGGACCGAAAAAGCATGGAAAGGGTAAGTTGAATATGCTTGCAAAGTATTTCTATCACACAAGTGTTATAATAGAAATAAAGGCACAATGGAAGGTTTTGATGGTTGAGTCCATATACACCCATAGTAAAGAGTGGGGGTTGGTCATATGTGTGGGCATAGATCACCATGAAGGTTTATGAGGATTGAAAAAGTCCTGATGAAGGATATGAATGAAGGGCTAGACTGGGTTATAAATAAATCATGCCGCAGAAATTTATTCAGGGGGGTCTTAACCATTAAGAATTGAAGATTTTACTCGGAAGAGAGTTAAAATCCCTAGGATAAAAACAGATCATTTGAAGAGTTATCATTCGAAGAAATGAAAGATCAAACTTCTAGGGTACCCATTCAAATTTGCTACCAGAGCAGGTTTTAATAGGGTGGTAGTTGTGGCCACAACAAATGTTGAACCGCTGGGCGAACCAGTTATCTCTGCTACCAAATAAACTTTGGATCAGTAGAACATCAGGGTGTTAAGATAAACTTGAAATGCAAACTGTATAGACGGATAGGCATGGGTTCCACTTCAACATTAATAGCTTTAGGTGGGATAAAGACAAATAACTTCTACTTACTATAAGGGTTTTGACAGGCATTCTCCAATGGTAGTATTATGGGATTTATTGACCTTCCTTTACCTATTTTCCACTTTCAAAATCCTTTCGAGGCCATCACCAGTCTGTCAATACATGTTTAGGTGTGTACCTCAGCTCTTTATCACTCATCAAACTTGATGTAGATATGTTTATCTGCACTTTATGTAAGAATTTTAGTGTTATACTTTCATATGATTAAATGGGGCATAGTCATGGATCATGCCATATTTTTAAACTGCTTAAGCAAGGTTGGGCTTGTTGTGTCAACCGGTACTCTGAGTCTAGCAACAAGCCCTACTCTAATCGGCTTCCCAAACAACCTCTCCTTCCATATTGGCACAATGACTCGACATTTCATTTTCTTTTACATAATTTCTTCCAGTTTCAGGCACAAGGACTAGAGCACAATTAAATTTGCCACGAGATATATGACAAGGAGCTTAGCCCATGAGAAGAGGTTTACTTGTAGATGACAAATATTGGAAATTTTAGTGTGGTGGATGGAACCAATGGAGAATTACTTCAAACCTCATAGCTAAGTATAGGCTAGGTCTAGGTGGGATTTTGAAAATGCAGCGTTCTGCCATGCCAATCCAATCCACAGTTACACACTTTTCGTTTTACAAATATGTCCCTACATGCTTCGGGTATCCAGGTTATCAACAGAGATTTCCTAGTTCCCAACATGTGCCAATGAGTGGCTTTGACTCGAATTTCACCATTGATTTTGCAGTTCTCACAGGCTCATTGAAAGTTTCAAGCTTGATTTGTAAGGTCACGATGAATTTAGGGTTGGTAGACTCATCAACAGGTTACTGAGGGAGGTAGAAAGTTGAAGGTGAGGAATGAGGGCAATCTGAAGAGAGTTATAAAGGTGAAAACGAGAGTGAAGGACCAGAATCAATTGGCTGAAAAGGACTGAAATTCAAAACAGAAGGAAAATAAACTTTGTAGAAAAACAAGAACAAACAGGACAAAATATAAATAAGCTAACAACAAAAATAAAATTAAAATTTAACCTACTCAGGAGGTAACCACCATGTGGTGGTTACTGGAAGTATCTCTTAAGATGTTGGCCATTAACAGGGAGTTTTTCAGTTTCTCCGTGTAAAGTTTTCAATCTGTAAGTTCCCTGACCAATTCTTTCCTCAACTTGGAACGGACCCAGCCATAAGTGTTGGAATTTCGTGTGCTTACCTTTTGGCTCATTCAACTTGTCCCATTTCAAGACTAGCTCTCCTACTTGGTAATCTTTATCTCCTGCCAGATGGAAATCAAACCATCTCTTCACAATCATTTGGTGATTTCAAAATTTATTTTTGGCTTTATCTCTCAATTCCTCCAACCTCACCAGCTGGTTGATCCTTTTTTGAAGTAAGGCTGAAGGGGTCCCTCTCGAAGCTTGGGAGAGCTGTAAAGAGGGAAGGGTAACGTTAGCAAGCAAGATGGCTTCCTGTCCATAGACAAGGAAGTATGGGGAATTTCCTAATGCTACTTTTGGGGTGACCCTATCGACCCAAAGGGCGTTTGTTAGAGTGTTGTGCCAATTCCTTTGGTTATCGGCGACAGACTTACAATTATGCGAATGAGGTTTTTATTAGAGGAATATGCAACTGCATTTCCCTGGGGGTAATAGTTTGATGCATACCTTATGCGAATTGATTTATTGATAGCAAACTCAGTCACTTTTAGTGATGAAAAGTAATAAGCATTATCAAATATGAGAGTGTCAGGGATGCCAAACCTGTTGATAATAAATTTCTCAATAAAAGATATTACCTCGTCTTCGTTAACCTTCCAAAGCAGGATGGCCTCGGTCCATCTGGTGAAGTAGTCAGTTGTCGTGAGTATATACTTATGATGCTATGAAGAGTTTGGAGTGATCTCACCTATGACATCTAGGCCTCATTGTTGGAATGGGTGATAGATCATAACAAGCCTGAGGGGAACGGTTGGCTTTCTTCTCGTCCTGCAGCAGTTTGACATACCTTGCATTTCCGAGCATAAGCATGCGAGTCTTTGAACACTGTGGGCCAATAATATCCAGCTCTCAATATTTTGTGAGCTCTCCTCCATAATGACCACCTGCTCAGTCATCGTGCATTTATTTCAAGACATGATCGGCATCATCCTTTTCCAAACACCATAGCCAAACTCCATCATATTTTTTTCTGTATAATGTGTCATTGGCCAAGTGATACTGATTAGATTTCAATTTGAGCACTCTCCTTTGTGATGCATCCATGTGCTCAAGACATGATCCCTATGTTAAATAAAAGCGTATGTCATAATACCACGACTCAGGGTCCAAAGGGACTTCCGATGTTTTGCGCTCACACATCAGCGTCTCATTAATCCATAGGGGCTCCTCCTTGAATTCTACTTGTGCATTCTGTATGCTCTATGCTTCTGGTTCTTCGGACACCCTGTCTTTATTTGTTAAGGCTTCCATCGCAAGCTCACACAATCCCTGCCCTTGAATTATCTTCATCGGCTTAATCTCAAGGTCGTATTCTTGAAGGGCGGTTATCCAATTCCCTCTCCATTCACCCATTTCTTTCTGCACGAAGAGGGCTCTTACAGCAGGGTGGGGAACAATTACTTTAGTCCTAGACTTTAATAAATAAGGGCAAAAATGTTGTACGCATTTAAAAACAAAAAAGCCTTGTTTCTCCACGTCTGAGTAGTTCAGTTCTGCTCCCTGAAGATTAGAACTCATATAAGAAATAGGGACTTCGTTGCCATCATCATTTTTTTGGGTGAGGAATGCGGCATATGAAACATCAAAAGTGAAAGTGTACAATAAGATTTCCTTGTCGAAATTGGGGCTGACCAATGCAGGATCTTCTGCGATGGCCTCCTTAATTCGCTTAAATGATTTCTTAGCTTCATCGCTCCACCTATACACAACGTCTTTCTTCATCATTAGCTGCATGGGATGCACTATTTCTGTGAAACCTTAAACGAATTTCCTAACAAAATTAATTTTCCTGAAGAAAGATTGCATCGCCCTTTTATTTGCAGGGAGTTGTATTCTCATGATGGTCTCTATTCTTTCAGGATCAATAACAATCCCTTCCTTCAAGAGGATATGACCCAGTAGTTTCCCTTCTGTAACTATGAAGACGCTCTTCCTGGGATTCAACGATATTCCTTATCTTCGGCATCTTTCGAAAATCTGTTTCAGGGGATAAATATGATCCCTTTTGCGATACGAATACACAGTGATGTCATCCATGTACACTACTACTGATCTATTAATCAATCCTCAGAAAGCTATGTCCATAACTCTCTGAAATGTGGTGCCCACATTAATAAGTCCAAACAGCATTTTACGGTATGCGTAAGTGCCTCATTTAGTGTTGAAGGTTGTCTTAAGTTGACCTCCATTCAATACCAACACTTGATTATATCCCGAAAAGCCATCCAATAGGGACAACATTTCAAACCCAAAAATGCATTGAAGAATGTGTTCCATAGAAGGGACAGGATAGTTATCTTTCTACGATGCTTTGTTCAGGTTTTTGAAATTGATACATAACCTGATGTCTCCATTTTTCTTTCTTACTGGCACAAGATTGGCTACCCAGTGGTTGTGCCTGACAGGAAAAATGATTTTGGCATCCAGCATTTTGTTTAATTATTTCTTCACCAACGGTTCCAAGCTTGGATGCATCTTGCGAAGCTTTTGTTGGTATGGCCTAGCATCCTTCTCCAACGGAATCACATGTTGCATAATGCTGGTATTGAAGTTTTTTAAGTTTCCATATGTCCATGCGAAGATTTCCTTGTACTCTTTAAATAGCTTAACAAATGCAACCTTTTCTTGTGGACAGCATCCCAAGCCCAAGTTAACAATTTTTGGGTCTTCTTTAGTTCCAAGGTTGACCGATTCATACTTCATGGATGAGCTATGTGTTTTGCAGTTAGTCGGATTCTTAAATTTATCATGTAGGTCATACAACTGCTCCATATTGACGATTGACTTGGGAATTATATTGAGTTGCTCCTTTTCCTCATCTTCACTCCCATTCATAAGCTTGTCATGCTCTTTTTCATCAATGACTGTGTTTTTTAATGTTTTTTTGCTATGCAGGAACTCAAGGATTTGCTCATCACCTTCGAACACCTACCAATTCGAGATGTTATCAGGCACAGATGGTCTAAAAATCAATTCGACGTAACATTTATTCTTGTTTAGTCTAAGATCGGGCAAAAGTTTCGCATCCATACCAGCCGTCAGATCAGCATCTTGGTTTTGCCCTTGAGTTATGTATGTAATATTAAAAGAATTGAAATTGTTAATTAAGCTCCATATTATTGAGAATGCAACAAGATGATGAAGCTTAGTGGAAAGGAGTCGCCTTCACTAAGTGGGCCCGCAGGCAAATTATGGCGCAAAGTCTATTTTTAGACTATGTCTATTTTTAGGCATATGGATCATGTCTATGAGTTGCAGGATGTTGTTTATGGATGATTGGTCAAGTTGGCAAAAATAGATGGACTTCTATTTTTAGACAACACCGGTGACACTGTCAAATCTAAATATAGAGCAGTCAAATATTATTAGCTTATAATAATATTTAGACTATAAACTTTATCTTATTCTCTTGGAGCACTTCAATTTGAGCTACAGATGTGGCACATGCAGCTGTCAGAAGGAAATATGTTTTCTTTGTGGGTTGACTGAGCTATTGCATGCAGGACTTCAGTTAGAACTCAACTGGTTGAGTTTAGTGGAGCTGGAGGTGGAGTTGATGGAGTTATGTTAAGTTTGACTTGGTTGAACTGATTGTATTTAGTCTAACTGGCAAATAGACTAAGTGATGAGTTGTGTGAATTAGTTATTAATTAATTCACTAATTATTAACTCATAATGCAACTGAAGAATACATCAGTTAACTCAGTGCATGTACAGTTCAGTGGAGAC
>APFE031753441.1:107498-140448 GCA_000404065.3 Pinus taeda
GTTAGGAAGCTCAACTTGGTTGAGTTAGTGAGCTGGAGGTGGAGTTGATGGGTTGTGTCAGTTTGACTTGGTTGAACTGGGTGATATTTTAGTCTAACTGGAAAATAGACTAAGTGATGAGTTGTGTGAATTAGTTATTAATTAATTCACTAATTATTAACTCATAATGCAACTGAAGAATACATCAGTTAACTCAGTGCATGTACAGTTCAGTGGAGACAAGTTTTAGAGATTGAGATTGCTATCAGTTATGACTATAGTTGTGCATGAGATCTTGCACAATCAGTGGGATTGAGTTATGCCAATGAGAATTGTGGCCAAGAACAAATGATTATAACCTGTGCTCATGTTATTTCCAATGTGAGTGATTTTCCAAGGTAAAAAGAACTTGGAACGAGTTTGGTTATCAATTATTGTTCTTGCAGGATTGTGCAATGGAGGCAGGCAAGCAACGGAGGAGATTTGGAGATCAAATTTGAGTTGTATTGTGTGTAACAGGTGGAGATAGTACTGAGTACTTGTGAGGAGTATTGTACTATGTTTGTTACATGTTCTCAATCATATTATATACAGATAGTTTGGGGTTTTTAGCGAGATGCTTTCCCCGGGGTACATACTGTGTTGATACATGTGTTTGATGCTTCTATGTGCGCATGTGTATGTTTCTGAATACTGCTAAATTGATGATCAACGTAGATGAGATTATGTATTGTGCATGTATTCTGCAATAGTCTATAATCAGGATAATCTCGGTTGAATAAGTGTCATATTATTCATAAATTTCTACACATACCTCATGTTGGTATCTTACCAGGTGTGGCGAATTGCAGTGTATCCTTTTCCTTACGTGGTCCACAATTATATGTGAGTCACCAAAAACTCTAAGATTTTTTACCTTCATATTAATGGCTTTTTTCAGGCCCTGCAACAAGCCTTTGTCTTCTGTTGTGTTGTTGGTGCACGCGAACTCCAATCAGCTGGCCATCAGATGTTGGTTCCCTTGCGGGTCAATGAGAATGCTTCCAGCACCTGCACCTTCAACGCAGTTAAAGCCATCAAAGTATAGTGTCCAGAAAATAGAATCTAATGTTACATTAAATGAACTGCTTCCTATGAAATTGGGTCTATCATCTACTATATTACAGGGTGGCTCATTAGTTGGACTATGGGGGAGAGCTTCCAACTATGTGTTTGTCACAGTTTCTTCAACTGTCTCTGCATGGAATTCTCCGAAACAAGTTTTGATGGCACAAATGTTGAAACTATAATTCCCAAGGATATAGTTGGTAAACATTACAGGTTCATTGGGGTTGTTTAGTTCTATCACTACGTACTTCATTTATCTTACTCAATCAACTCTCAGCATATCACCTTTTCCCTTCTGAGGCAGCAAGAGATGGGACCAATCAGTTGATAAATATCCATTCATTTTTGCTTACCAGTCCCTACTAAGTAGTATTCCATATGCCTCGGGTATGTTGACCACCACTATGTCAATGGCTTGTGTGTACTGTGGTTTGGCAGCCATTCAAATTAGCACATCTTTCAATTCTCCAATTACTTTCACATTCGTTTTGTCCAGTTGCATCGAGTTCCATTTTTCTCAGGAATTACATGAAGTCTTTTAGCAACAGCGTAAGGCATAACAGTGGATGAGGAACCAAAATCTACCAGGCAATTATATACGTTCATGTTAAAGATTTCAAATGTGATAAGGAAAGGTGGAGTCATGGATTTTGATTTCCATCCTATCATGGTCGCACTGACTTCTTGAGGCGTTTGATTCATTTTGGACAGAGTGGCTTCCATGGCTAATGGCGTTTAGGTTGTACTGGGGGTACTAACCAGTCTGGATACTGATTTCTTAGTTTGGCTACTCAAATTGGTGGGATATTTGCAATTTCATTCATTCATAGCTTTCAAAAGCAGATCTCTTTGTTGCGTTAACTTTAACAAATCGAAGTATGTGATATTAGCTAGAGATTTCTTAAGATCATCCACAATGTTGTAATCAATGTTATGAATAGGGTAGGGCAGAGTAAACATACTTGTTTTGCCATTATTAGGTGGGAGTTTACCATTTTGAGTTTCCCTCATTGCATTTGGAGATGTATTATCTTTCTGTGGACAATTCACAACTAGAGTACTCTTGGAATCACCACTAGGTCTACCCTTCTCAACAAGAACTTTGGGAGCGGGTACCTTCAAAGGGTGAACATCTTTCTTTGCCTAGTCTACAGGCTTCATCACACCCGCAAGTGGCCCTTTACTTCGTGTGTAGATTTCATTCGTGTGGATTTTTGCCGTATTATTTCCTTCGTCATCATCATTCACATTTGTATAGAAATCCCATAGTACATTGATTTGAGATTCCTCATCCAAGGGCTCTTCTACTTGGTATTCTTCCTCACCTTCTTGTTCTGGCTCCAGCTCTACTATAGGTTCTTCTTTGGTAAGGAGCGATCCAATAAGAGCCAGCTGACCATGACCAGGCAACGCCAGTTGACCATGACCACCTTCTGTCTTCTTACGATAGAAAAGGGTTTTCTGTTGTTATAATCTCCTCCATTCCCACTTGTACTCTCTCCAGAAGTCCTTTTCATATCAATGACTATGTTCGTCAATTTCTTAATGATCTGATGCAAACCTTCCACATCAGTGGTATCCTTTTCTTTGATCTCAGCCACTTTGTTATCACTCCCATTTTTCTTCTTGGATGACTAAGAGGATTTCTTTCCTTTGGTTGTATGATGACATGCTGTGAGACCGATCATTTCATTCTCAACTTTTATGGCTTCATCGATAGCACCTTGTAAGGTTTGTGCGTTATCCTCTTGACCCACATCACAGTAGGGACAGGGAGAGCAGAGACATAGAATTCCATAAGCACCTCATCAATAGGTCTAGCATTAGCTGGGATTCTTTTGAGCAAAGTGTTGAATAGGATATTAAAATCCTTGACCTTCTCTTTGGTTTCCATTTTCAAATGGGATAGTTCTAAAACTAAGGCCACAAGTGTTTTGTCATCACCAAACTTGTCTAAAAAGGCATGTTGAAAGACACCCCATGAGGTGACCAACCCTATTCTCAAGCTAAAGTACCATGTGGAGGCCGCACCAATCAGAGTAAAAGGGAATAAGCAACATACTACATCTTCATATGCCACCCCCAACATGTGCACGACTAGGAAGAAAGAGTGAATATGGTTATCACCAGTGTCTCCCTACTTAGGGTCGAATTTAGGCAATACCCTTTCTGCATTCTTGGGTAAGCATGCTGCTGCCTAGGTACTGCTACAGCATCCTAAGCGAGATAGGGATGGATTTCTCCCGGAGGAGGTGGGGGTTGATTCCCACCCGGAGGAGGTGGTAGAAGCGAATTCCCACCTAGAGGGGGCGGTAGAGGTAGATTCCGACCTGGAGGGGGAACGTTAGCCATATTATGAATAGGGAGGTTCTAGTTGAAGGTTTCTTCGAGGCATTCTTTGTTAGGATTTTCCAAATCAAGCTAGGGATTACCTTTAGAGGGGGAATCCTCAATAATTTCTTCCCAAGGAGTGTCAATACTTTGCAAGGACTCTAGCATAATATCTTCAAGAGAAGGGGTTGCAGATGTCTCTTCACTTATGGGAAAGACCCTTGGCTTTCTTTTAGTTATCGAAGGTAAAGAGTGAAAGATGGGGATCTGAGAGAGGGAATGAGTGTAAACCCGAGTAAGTACACTGACTGGTTGTTCCTGAGTGACAGGATACTCCCACAGTCTCTCTTCTTTGGGTGACATAAACACGAGACTTAGAGGGATCTCTGCTTCTTCAAAATGAGGCTCTTCCAAATAAGTGGAATGATCTTTTCGACCTTTACGATCCATTCGTTAATCTTTTCGAATCCATGTGCGACATTTATAGATGAAATCATGAAAAGCTATGCAGGGAAGTTCAGGCCCTCCTTCTAGCGCTAATTTGTTGACGCAACGAATTTTTGCTGTACCAACAAGGGGAACCAACCCGATCGCAGACCCCCATTAGATCTGCTTTCATTTGGAATGGCTAGTTCTGACAAGTTTTAAAGGACCCCGTAAACTGTTATAGGTGTTGAAAGATTGCTCCCCAGAGGAAGGCTTCCATTAAATCAACAAAAGAAACAACTAACCTATATGTATCAAATCCTATCTATATTGATTGTAATTGCTTAGGCTAGTCCTAACTATTCTAATTTATCTTGCAAGAGCATAACAAAAAGATATTAAACATCATATATAGATTCCAAGTTCAAATGAATCAATTACTGGTTCACAGGTGAACAAGGATGTATTAAATCTTAATTGCAACGTAATTACTCACACAGGAATACACATTCCTTTCCATACAAATAGAACTTGCAAATGATGTTTAACAAGGTTTTGAATCGGCAATGGCTCATGAATTAACCATGGTAACAAATTATATTTGAACAACCAAGACTAGTCACAAACTGTCTATTATCAATATGCACAAAACAAAACATATTTATATTTATGCCAGCAACAACACCCTGATTCTAAAAACATGAAAGAAGAGAAAATTAAATTTGAAAAAGGCTCCTTCTTGACCCAAACAATCTTCTTTATTAGCACAATAAATCAAAAGTTGTTCTACCCAAAAAAGGTCCTCCTGCCATCTCTGGAGGTAATATTTATGCAGAACTAGATTGACCCTCCGTCTCCCCCCGAACTTTCCACCTTCCTCACCTTTTCAATATACAAATCAAAATATACAAACGTAGAACGGTCGGTGAAACCGCTGACACGTCGAGGTCACATTTGCTGGGGCATTCTATTTCCTGGGGGGAATGAATGGATGTCGATGGAAAAGAGAATGTTTGCGTGTCATCTCTTCATGGTGAAACTCAGAACAACATCATTTTCGAAATACACAGGAAATGCATGGAAACCTGACTGTGGACGCCTAAGGCCAGATCTTAAATAGAGTACACCTACATATATATATTCTTCGAATCCACTTATGTATCTTTTACCCAAAGCCATTCTTGATGCTTACGCATCCGCTCTTCTACCTCGCTTGCCTTCTCTTGGTCCTCGCCTGCAGAAATAATCAATATCAACTATGCTTATGAAAATATGATAGAAATTCCTAAAACACAAATCTTGCCTTCAATCAAAATTTTATAAAATCAAAAGGAACAAGTGTGAAAGAATTGGCCCCTGGTTCAACCAAGGTTGCGATGCGATCAAGTCACAATCACACATCGCAATGGGCAGTCACATGCAACATCACCCCTGGTCCCGCCGATTGTGATTTGCGATTGCCTGAACCCAAAAATATATGTGTTGTGTTTAATAAACCCAACAGGTTCGCCATATCGCATCGCGCTTTATGTATAAACGTTGGGTTTCGCTAATTGCGATTTGCGATTGGGGAGCAAACCCGAAATCTTATGTGTTATGCTTAATAGTCTCATCGAGTCCGTTGTATCGCATCGCGCCTTATGTATAGGCTTTGAATTCCATCGATTGCGATTTACGATGGGCTTCGGACCCGAAATCATATGTGATGCGCTTAATAATATCGACAGGTCCGCCATATCACGAAACGCCTTATGTATGGGCCTTGGGTTCCGCCGATTGCGATTTGCGATGGAGGAGCAGACAAGCGATTGCAATAAGTGATGTAACAGTAGACCCGAAAGGATATGGACATGGTTAATTGCATTTGAAGTCCAGAAGGTCCTCGCTTATCGAATGCAAAAGAGGAAGGTGCAGTGTAACCGTGGAAATTGAAAGATTGCAATAGTGATAAAGGCAGGCATCAAGAATTGTATAAGGACCAAAAAAGCGTGGAAAGGGTAAGTTGAATATGCTTGCAAAGTATTTCTATCACATAAGTGTTATAATAGAAATAAAGGCGAGATGGAAGGTTTTGAGGGTTGAATCCATATACACCCATAGTAAAGAGTGGGGGTTGGTCATATGTGTGGGCATAGAGCACCATGAAGGTTTATGAGGATTGAAAAAGTCCTGATGAAGGATATGAATGAAGGGCTAGACTGGGTTATAAATGAATCATGCCGCAGAGATTTATTCAGGGGGGTCTTAACCATTAAGAATTGAAGATTTGACTCGGAAGAGAGTTAAAATCCCTGGGATAAAAACAAAGCATTTGGAGAGTTATCATTCGAAGAAATGAAAGATCAAACTTCTAGGGGACCCATTCAAATTTGCTACCAGAGCAGGTTTTAATAGGGTGGTGGTATGGCCACAACAATCTCTCAGATGATTACTACGTTTTTTGGAATATACCATTATATCATCTAAGTAGATTACCACTGACCTGTTTACTAAACCCTTGAAGGCAATGTCCATGGCTCTTTGGAAAGTGGCACCAGCATTAATTAGTCTAAATGACATCTTTTGATAGGCGTAAATGCCCCATTTTGTTCTGAATGTAGTTTTCAGTCGATCATCTGGGTGGGCTAAGATTTGATTGTAACCTGAGAAACCATCTAGAAAGGACATTAGTTCTGAGCCTACAACTGATTACAATATTTGTTCCATAGGAGGCAATGGAAACTTGTCCTTTTGGCAAACTTTATTGAGATTACGAAATTCTATACAAATCTGAATATCACCATTTTTCTTTCTGACTGGGACGAGATTGGAGACCCGCCTGGAATGCCTGACAGGAAAAATAATTTTTGCTTTTAGTAGTTTATTTAACTCAGATTTAATCTGGCTTTCTAAATTAGGATGAATTTTCCTGAATTTCTGCTGAACAGGTTTTTCATCAGAGGTCATAGGAATAGTATGTTGAATAATAGAAGTGTCATAGGTTTTAATATCGTCGTAATTCCAAGCAAAGACATTCTTATATTGTTTCAAAAGACATATAAAAGCTTATTTGTCTTCCAATGTGATTAATTCATACCTCAGAGTTGAACTCTGAAGTTTTGAGTTAGTATATCGTTCGAATCTATCTTTGAGGTCATATAAATCTTCCAATTTAACTACAGATTTTGGTATAGTGTTGTTGTTGGTTTCTTGCTTCAGTTGGTTGTCATCCTGGTCTTCATAAACTATCTGGTTATCATAAGAGCCTTCTAAAGTGAGGAAGCTTACGATATTAGAATCGTTGTTAAAGACTCTACAGTTGGTGATATTATCAAGAATAGACGGCCTAAAAATTAATTCAATGGAGAATCGATCTGGGTTGTAATATTCTGGTGGAATAAGCTTGGAAGCTACATTAGCTAAGAGATCAGTGTTAGAATTTTGGAGTTTTGGGATAGAGGAAATATTAAATGTTGTAAAATGTGAGGACAAGTCTTGGACTAATGATTGGTAGTGTTTCAAATGTCCTGACAGATAGTGTATAGTATTTCTTACTTGTCTAACGACAATTTCGGAATCTCCAAACACTTGGAGGTATTTGATATTAAGACCAATTGCTTTGTACAAACCTTGAACCAATGCTTCATATTCAGCAATGTTGTTTGTACAATCAAATTCAAGTCTACATGCTAGCATAGTATTTTCCCCTTATGGACTAACTAATATGCATCCTACCCCTGCTCCATCATTAAATCTAGATCCATCAAAAAATAATTTCCAAAATAAAGATTTATGTACATGTTTATCTACAAAATTCACACATTTAGAGGTGTCTGTTTTGGGAATAATTTTCGATTTGAGATACAACAGAGTTTTCTAAGAAAGGTGAAGTATGAGCATTGAAATTCCCTAGGAATGACTCAACATAATAGTTTCCGATTATATTATTGCTATATGCTACCAGCTCATTTTCTCCTTCCAATTTTGTCACTATATATTTTTTTATGTTTCTCTCGATCAACTCTTATCTGATTTGGCTTGTCGTTATAGGGAAGCCACATGTGAGACCAGTGAGTTGCGAAGTAACCATGGAGCTTTTCTGACCAATCCCTACTAAGGATTAATCCATAGAATTCGGGAATATGAGCTACAATTATATCAATGACTTGACAAACTTTTGGGTTTGATGAAAGTCTAATGGTTACTTGATTAAGTTCTCCAACAACTTCGACTTGAGACCGATCTAATTGTACTATTCGTACTGCAGATTTTTGAGGCTGGACGTTTAACTTAGCGCAAACTGTTCTAAGCAAAATGTTAGATGAAGCCCCAAAATCAACTAAACAGTTGTGCAAGTTTTTATTAAAGACTTCAAAAGTAAGGAGAAATGACAGAGTATGAGATTTAGATCTTCCACCAATTAGAGCGATGTCGGTTGGATCAATTTTGTTTGCAGAAATACTTGGGGGTCTTCCCATTTCATGAGCGGCCTATGATATTACTACGGTAGGAAGTGGGGTAGTGGGAACTGTTTTGAGTTCTTTCAAAGTAGCTTTTGCTGATGTTTTAATTTACTAAGCTCATGAAAGGTCATGTCTTCCCTAATTTTCTTCATATCCTCAATAATATTGTATTCCATTTCGTCAAGAATTATCAATTTTTTGGATGGAGGTGAAGAATCTGATTGGGTAGGGTTTGTTTGTGTAGATTTTGGTGAAGATTTATTACCTACAACTTTATCTCTAGGAAGTGGCATTGAAGTTTTCTGTCTTGAACTTGATTGAGGTGGATCAAGCAGATTTCTACTTCTAGTGGCAACAGGTAGTGCTTCCTAATCCTCTTCATTTGGAAGGATAAAATCCCACATTCCTTGTAATTCCATTATTTCTCCATCGTCAGTTTATTCTTCACTTGAGGCTTCTTCCTCATCTCCATTCCATTTAGCGTTCGATATAGTATTTGGAGATTTAGAATCAGTTGGGGCATTCCTTTTATATTGTCTGAAAGGTTTCTTGGAAGAAGATTCTGGTACTTGTTTTTTTTATGTCAACCATTTTGTTAGACATGGTCTTGAGGAATTTTTGTAACCCTTCCAGATCAAAAGGATCCTTTGGTGGCTTTTTCATAAAATTATCTCTAAAGGTTACTTTCTTGGATTTTCTTTTCTCTAATGCGTTTTTCTTTTCTACGGCCAATATACGTTTTTCAACAGCTATTGCTTCTTTCATATTTTCTGCTAACGTTGGTTTGGCAGCTCTATCAACGAAGATGGTTGTGTTTGAAGGTAGAGAAGAAATGTACCATTCATTTCGGACCTCCTCGCTAGGCTTGGATGCCGTAGGTATTTTATTCAATAAATTATTGAAACGTGAGTTGAAGTCCTTAATGGGTTATTTTGGTTCAACTTTCAAATTGGAGAGGCCATTTATCAAAGTTTTTATAGACCTATCATCTCCAAATTTAGTTAAAAATTGCTCTTGAAAAGCATCCCGGCTATTAATAGAGCCTGATAGTACCGAAAAGTACCATGATCCTGCTGCTCCTTGTAGAGTATATGGGAATAATCTTACAACTGCGTCTTCTTCTACTACTCCATTCAAATTAATGGACAACATGGAATTATTTATATGTTCTTCAGCTAACAGGCCATTATCAAGGTTCAATTTAGGTAACCATTTTTCTGGATGTGCTGGCAATTGGGACAAAGGTCCAGCCATTCTAACAGCTCCTAGGTTGGTCCATGGCCTTGGTTGAGGTTGATTATGTGCCATTGTTGGGATATTAGTAGCAAAATGTGAAGCAGTGGTTGAAGGTGATTGGGTAGAGGATGGTGCAGCTCCTGTACCTGTGTGAATCATGATCTGGAGTTGGGAAGCGGGTGTGTGACCTTGCAATGGTATGGATGGAATGGACAATGATGATGAAAGAACCTCGCTGTGAGATTTTTATGGTGTCTTCTTAGCCCTTTTACGACTTGATAGAGGGAATTCAAATGGTGGGATTGCAATTTTTTTACTCTGTGCTCTAGTTAGCAGTTGCAATGGGGTATATTGAGAAGTGACACTGCCTTGGGATAACTCGGATTCTTCTTGAGATATTGAAATCCCCTGCAATATTACTTCAAGGGGTTTAGAAGAAGAATTGTCTAGCTTGTTTAGGATTTCATCAGTGGGCTCTATATTTTTCTTTTCAACTTCTCGCTTGGGAATATGAGATTTAGAATGCGAACGAGAAGTTGGAGGTGATGGTGAGGGAGTTTTACTCTTAGAATGGCTTGTAGATTTAGATTTACTTTCCATTCATAGTCATGGCCCTCCTTCAAGTGAAAAATATGTTGAAGGCTTGAAAATCGTTGTCTCAACAAGGGGGATAACCACCCAGTTCAGACCTTGGTACAGCTCCTTTTCCGTTTGGAATAGTGGCTCTGATTGGGGATGATGGGACTAGTTTCCCAATCTATTTTTATGCTTGTGCTAACAGGATGATGTTTTGAGATTTTTGGAGTAATACTTAGCCTCAAACTAATCTAATTTAACTAATAATCACATGCAGTTTGTCCTAATCAAAAATATTTATCTAACTGTGACTATCCCAGGAGTAACATGATATATGCGATCTAAAATGATGTCTGAAAGCAATTGATAATAAAGATCATTCAATTAAGATAAGAAGTGAATCCGTTTAACAATGATCATTTCATATAAAAAGTTAGCCGAAACGATATGAGTGATATATCGCATAAAAATCATTCATATATTTAGCATAAACTATAAATCATCATCATACAATAGTGTAATAATGGCAATCAAAAATTCAAACTTTCATACATAAATAACTTGAAGATAATGTATTGCTTAACGCATAAGTAAAAAGAATTAAGAGATAAAAGTACCATTTATAATACGTTCTACTCATGTGCTCCAACAATATTGATCTACTTTCAAATCTTCCAACATCATCTAAGAGCATAGAAGTGCAATTTCAGTAGAAGATGTCAAATTCAAGTAGAAAATAAATCATGTTCCATTAATTTCACCAGAACTTCCTCAAAGCGACAGAAGTGCATGTTTTGAAGAATGTGTTTGATAAAATTTCTAGACCCCTTTAAATGCATGAGAGGGGTTTAAATACTAACTTATGAAACTAAAAAGAGATTATTACAAAAAAAAAGTTGAGGTTTAAACGACCTCCCTCAATTTAAGCAAAATAAAACAAAAATAGAGATGTGCATAATGACTAATCCTGCATTCAATCTTTCAGATCACAAATATCTAGCATGGTCTTGAGGAGTGTAGGTTGGCCGATTTCGGCTTTCAGTTGTCCTGTAAACATGGCATGGATGAGCGTTGGCACCATTTTCTCAGTAGAAACAATTAGGCATTTCAGGGTCATCCACTGGCTATGCGGTTTTACCAGATATTTCCAATATGCCTCCCAGTTTAACCTAGTCACTTGCCTAATTACTTCTACTGTTTCTTCTACTCCCTGCTTCCACTATAATTCAAGTTGTTTTGCATTCGGAAGGAAACCAGGGGTGGTCTCTGCCACAAGATTAGCACTATGCAAATTTTCATTTACACTTTCAATGACGTTGTTTGTTGCCGTTGTCGCATCCTATGTTGCCTATTCTGCCTCTTTGAGCCGAGAATTCCAAATTGCAAATAAGATCTCCTTC
Source organism: Pinus taeda (assembly GCA_000404065.3). Lineage (NCBI taxonomy): Eukaryota > Viridiplantae > Streptophyta > Pinopsida > Pinales > Pinaceae > Pinus > Pinus taeda. The sequence continues at coordinate 118,996 of APFE031753441.1, forward strand.
ACTATTTTTCTCATCTCCCCTTCACTTCATGTCTGATAGGCTATCTCTCTAGCCATTAATTTATCTAGGACATAGAAAGGGAGAACATTGGGAGAAGTGATGCTACCAAATACTCTGATATATGTAAATGTCTCTTCCCCGAACCATCGGGCTACTGGGAGGATGTCTATCTCGACTTCTTGAGAGAATCTGGGGGCATCTAGGTTATAAATTCATTTATGGATAGGAAGCATAACCCCGTGACAAATCTTGAAAACATGTGGTTCAAAATTGGATTCCCACATGTCTTTGTGGTGGATGTGAATAGGAAGTGGATCTTGAATAGTCCACTTCCATCCCATAAGAGGGAATTTAGAACCAAAAAAAATAGCATCCATTACATAAGCACACATGAAAAAAGGAGGTTAAACCCTCGAAGCAATACTTCTTTTCCTTCTATACTCTATAATTTCTTTAGTTAAATTATCAAATAGGATTTGTGCCCAATCTATTATTGTTGCATTAACGGTTGCATCTATTAAGGGAAACCATTCTTAGGAGAATTTGTTACTGTTGAGTTTACCAAATAGTCTACATAGCATAGCTACAGCAAAACATAATGGGGAACAAACAGATGCAGTGGCTTACATACCATTTTTGTCTTTCTTGATTCTTTCATCATTATTTGACCAATTCTTTGTGCAATCCACTGGGTCCTCATTTTCTTTGATGAATTTCTCAACAAATTGCCTGTTGTAAGTGACCCGTGGCTCTAGTAGGTGGTACATAAGCCTTAGGTTATCTAGAGTGAAAGATCCTATAACTTCCTGGCCTTCTGTTTTGAATTCTCTGTCAGATATATCAGCGTCGTCAATGATCCATTTAACCATATCGGTATAGGGGAGTATTTTTGGTCGTGCAGCTATTCGATGCAGAAATGAGCACACAAGCTCAGTTATGGAAGCATCAGAGGAATCGTGCCCATCAAATATAATTTTTATCTCAAGAATCCTTGGTTGTTCTTCCTCCAGTAACTGATACATAGCCTCCCATGTAGATGTCCCTGCTTCCTTATTACATGTAGTATTCATGAACAGAGGATTCATTTCTGACTTCTTAGAGACGACTGCTTTCCCTTTCTTCACCATTGCTTTCGGCGTCCTGTTCTGCGGCTTTTTCTTGAAAGTTTCAAGAGGAACAGTTTATTGGATAAAAATGATACTGAACGTAGGAATGAATCGATGAAGAAAACCAGTAAAGGTGATAAAGGTGTTTTATTTGAAATCACATAAGAATATATCAAATCACTCTAAATGGTCTTTCACACATAAATGCAGTTACTTATTCATAAATGCCCACTAATGATCCGTTATCCTTTAACTTGAATGTCCATAAATATTCACATCGTAAATCGGGAAACAATCTCCTAGAGTGGTGAGCCTTTAAATTGCGATAATAGTGATTTTGTGATTTGCAAAGCAATATAGCAGATCGCTATATCGCATAATTTGTTTTTGTTTAACTTACCATTTTTTGAGTTTGTGTGAAATGCAATATGTGAGAAACAAGCATCATGACTTAACGAATAATGGACATCCACAAGTGTTAGTGGAAAGATTAAGAGGTGGGTCTAGGTTGAGATCGCATTTCGCAATATCAACATATAATAGGTTCAGGCTTGTGTCATATGATTGAAATGTGATGGGAGAAGGCTATTATACCATCACAATTTTGCAGATCGCAGTCTCGCAGATTGCAATACTTCGGGGTAACCTCTTAAGAGAAGTATTTTATAAACAATGATGTTGCGATGCGAGACTTTAGCTTTTTAAAGAAGTTTTAAGGAATTTCTAACATTATGACCATTTTTCGAATATAGATTTGCTTTTTTAATTGTTTCATTGTAGATCGTGGTGGGTTAAAAAGGTATCGTTTGTGATGCATTTCATGCTAAATAAGAAAAAGTAGCATTTTAATGGTTTTATAGGTTTTGTTTGATATCTTGATTTATTCTAAAAATAAAAGAATACCTACATGCTAGAATTGATTTTTTTGGGTATATACATTTTTTTGAAAGGGTCCCCATTTATAAAGTAATATTTACTACTAACATTAATAAATGGGTTGGAGGGGGGGGGGGGGTGGTGGTGGGGTTGGGGTTGTTGACAAGCACAACACATTCATAAACAGAAGATTTTCATGTAAAACAGAACAAGAGAATGCATGAAAATCAATCATACAATGAGCAGAAATAATCTCAGCTTTTATTATAATGAATAAACTGGGGTTTTACATGTTGGAATAACAAAGATAGCTGAGATAACTGAGATAGAACTGGCCTCAAGGATCTACTCCAATGCTACACGGGCCCTCCGTGAAAACTGAACCAAATTGCCACTGCCAAACTCTCCTATGAATTCTAGATGAAATCACCAAGGGGAGATGGATACTCGCCCAATCTCAATAAATCACCTGAGATTTTCTGTCATGGGGATACAAATGGAGTAGAGAATCGGGTTCTCAACCTCTCATACAATAAACAATATCAAAATCCAAGATGTCCTCTAATGGCCTCCTCCTCCTCTTTTATAAATCTGATGGACCCCGCTAGAATCTTCTATTTTATTATATTTTAATCATGGAGCACTTTTCCCTCTTTTATTTATATTAAAATGTTATTTTTAATGTGGGAAAAGGGTAAATTGGCCACCATGTCTCCTTAGGTCACTGAAAAACCATCCAAAAGTCCCATCATGTAGATCTTGTCATTATGGTTCCAACGAGCTATTACACTGAGGTGTTCCATCAATTAATCTCCCCGGAATTCCACCTCGAGCATAATTAATTAAGTTATGCCCAATAATAATGTTGATCTTTGAAAGTTGTCGGAATGCAACAAAATGAAAGGAAAATTGTGCTAATGATGGAATATGCCAAGTGAATGCCATCAAATCCCATAAAAACTCCTCAAAACTCCATCGAGGCCCTTGATAACATAAACCTGCTCCATTGACCTAACCATCGCATGTCCTGGAAATCCACCCTGGTTGTACTATGAAGAAGAATAAAAATGGGGACATAACAGTTTATTAGGGATTTTAGCAAGATAAGGCAAACAACCATTCTAGTGGATCGTTGAAGCTGCAAATGGATTTCAGTTGTTTAAGACAAATATTGCAGAACAACCTATATTAGTGTTGCCAAATTTCAGCAAACCATTCCAAGTAAAGTGTGATGCAAGTGGAGAAGTGATAGGTGTTGTACTAAGCCAAGAAGATAAGCTTATAGAATATTTCAAGGAGAAATTGAATGATTCAAGAAAGAAGTATTCTTCCTATGATAAGGAGGTGTATGTTGTAGTCTAGGCTTTAAAGAAGTGGAGACATTATTTAATGTCTAAAGGATTTCTTTTATATACAGATAACCATTCCCTACAGTATATCATACAACAATTGAAATTGAGCCAGAAACATATCAAATGGACTGAATACTTGGAAAATTTTACTTCTGTTTTGAAGCATATTAGTGGTGAGGCTAATAAAATTGTTGATGATTTGAGCAGGAGGAATTTAATTATGCAGGAAAGTCAAGTCCAAATTATGGGGTTTGACTTTATGGAGTTGTATGAGGAAGATGCAAACTTCAAAGAAGCCTATGAAGCTTGTAAAATCCCAGAAATTCAAGATAGGAGTCTGTAGCTTGATTATATGCTTCAAGAAGGGTTATTATTTAGAAATAAGAAACTCTGCATTCCAAAGTGCTCAATGAGGGAGAACTTAATCAAAGAAAGACATAATGGAGGCCTTGGTGGACACTTTGGACATGAGAAGGCATATGAACAATTGAATCATTTTTACTTTTGGCCAAAGATGAGGACTGACGTGCAGAAGTTCATGAACAGTTGCAGAATTTTCCATCATGCAAAGGGGAATAGTTAGAACACATGGTTGTACACGCCATTTCCAATCCTTGACAAATCATGGGATTCAGTGAGTATGGACTTTGTATTGGGTTTACCAAAAAATCAAAATGAAAATGATGCAACCATTTTTGTAGTAGAAAATTTCTCAAAAATGGCTCATTTCATCCCATGTTTTAAAACCAGCGATGCCACCCATGCTAATCTATTCTTCCGAGAATTAGTAAGACTACATGGAGTGATCAAGAGCGTTGTTTCAGATTGAGACACCTAATTCTTGAGACATTTATAGAGGACTTTATGGAATAAGTTAGGGACAAAGTTAAATTTCAGTTTATCCTATCACCCTCAAACTGATGGATTGACTAAAGTAGTTAATAGGAGTGTGGAAAATATTTTGAGGAGCTTGGTTAGAAACCATCCCAAGCAATGGGATCAAGTACTTTCCCGTGTTGAATTTCCCTACATTGATTATCCAAATAGAAGCATTGGTCAGAGTCATTTTTATATCATGTATGGGATACATATGAGAGGAGTTCATGAGCTTAGAAATTTTGGAGGAGCTTAGCAAAGAAGTGCAACAAGTGAAGACTTTGTTACAACTATGTAGGAGATCCATGAACAAGTGAAGCAGAAGTTATAGGAAAGTGGCCTCAAATATAAAACTAGAGCAAATCTCAAGAGGAGAGAATAAAATTTTGAATTGGGGGACTTAGTATTACCACATCTATGGAAATAAAGATTTCTTAATGAATAATATAATAAACTAAAATCTAAGAAAATCGGTCCCTGTAAAATCCTTAGTAAATTTTCAATAAATAATTATGAAATAGAATTGCCACCAGGGATTATCATCTCTCCCATATTTAATGTTGTAGACATGTACAAGTATCAACAAGATGAAGAGGTACAAACAACATATGACACTAGTCAACAAAAGATTCAGTAGCAAAAGTAGTTACCACCATCATAACCATTGCAACTATAGAAAATGTTGGGCAGAAGACCGATTAAGAAAACAAAGAGCAAGGAATATTATTAGTGTTTAGTCAAGTGGAAGGACCATCTGGTAGTTGATGTAACTTAGATGACTACTACATTGTTACAGAAAAGTGGCAAGACTTTCAAAGACCTCATGGGCAGGAACCCATGAATTATTTGTTCCTTGGGAGTATGATGCAGGGGCATCTAGTAATATTTCATTGAACGAGGAGGTTAAAATATTTTACCATAGGATTTGGTTCCTCAATGCATGGGATTTGGTAGAGAGGTTATGATATGATTCCCGTTGCTTGTTATGTAATCTATAAAAATAGTGATCTATTTCCAATCTCGGACTCATATGATCCTCTTTCCTTGGATCTGGAACGATGCCATACATGTGTATTTATCTAAAGTTTGAATTAATGAACAGATAGTAGAGCGAGAGAGTGATACAGTCGAGTGAGTTTTTATGCCATTGATATTTTTATTCCCTGTCATTCCTGTGTTTTTCTTATTGTTATAATTTATTTCCTTTTTATAAAAACCAAGGTCGACTTAATAAGGACAATAGTGCAGGGGTGTGCTATCTTTGAAGAACTGAGAAGGGAGAGCACACATAATTTTTGTCCGGAATAGGAGGAAACCCTTAGTTTTCTTTTCCTTTGAACTAGAGTCCAGCACTTGAATGGAGTCGGGGAACAAAAATAGGGTTTTGTCAAGAGAATGTTGTTAATAGACAGAGATTGCTTGTATAATCTTCCTCGATATTTCTAACCTGAGATGGTCTCCAAACGTCAGGGTGACATGGAGGTTAGTTGACATGGACTATAACACACACAAGGTAAGCCTTGGACTCAATGAAATTTTTCTTGTTTATAAAGAAGGAATATCCCCTTAGTACACATCATTTTGGCTAGAGGTCTATACTCTACGATATCCATGGCAAGATGAGCCATTTTCCCCAGTGATGTCTCTAAAATTCCAATTTTGTCATCCTTGAGTACAATTTCTCCTTTAGCTTTTGCAAAATCCTACTTAAGGGCCTTGCCATCTTCAATGGGTTATTGCTTGATGCTTCCCCCTTGTAATATCAAGATCTTCATTTCCTCTCTTAGTTTAGCTACCTCCTTTTTCTAGTTTCACATAGTCCCTTATATCCTTTTTTGTAGATATCCTTGTCCATTTATGTGCCTCAATATTTAGTTTTATAACTTCTAATAAGGCATGTGATAACAATAATGTAGGAGTGATCCTACTAAGGCCTAGGGGACCCATTGATTTCATTATATCTAGACCCTTAAGACTGCCTGTGTAGGTTGGGTTGCTTCCTTTTCTGTTGGGCTAAGTGAATCTTCTATCACTATTATTGTATAGGTTTCTTCTTGTTTTCCATAATATATATAGTACTTTGTTCTATTCCTCTTATAAATTGTGGATTCTATCTACAAGATTAGTGTGATTCTTTTGGATTTTTGGGGTGTCCCCAGTTTTGAGAGTGTCTGTAATTTCCTTGGATCCAATGTCATATTTTGTTTGGATAGCTTAAGGCTTGTTAGATTACTATTCCCTTTCTCCTCAATAGCCAATTCCTTCACTATCATATGTGTTTCTAGGAATGCTCCCTTGTGCATGTCTGTAAAACTATCCCAAGGGACTTTGTGTTCCAAACTATCTAGAGTGTGGCATATTCATAGCTAGATGATCCCATGATGAGCCACCACCTCTTCTCTTCAACTTTTTACCTTTGTGCTCATTTCATTTAGGGATTGTAGCTTAAAATAAGGTACACTAAGATATTTTATAGGCTATAGATGTGGTTGATGTCTCAATTAATACAAGAGTTTAAAATTGTAGGTACAGACTTCACTTAGTTTTCCTTCACAACAAAAATATTTATAGATGTGATAGGCTTATTCTCCCCGGCTAGAAACAAGACTATCATTTTTAACTACATTTTTATCCTCTATGTCTTCTTCATATTCCAAGAAGAAGTTTTTGTTTTCCATGGTGGCTTCTATACTTTCTTATTTTTCCCATAGTATCCCTATGGATATCCCAGATACTTCATTGATGATGTCCTTAGTACAAAAATATCAAGTCCCCTATAGAGATCGAAAATATGTTCCTATCAATCTTTTGAAAATTTAAGGCAAATTCCTTAGCCATTTCATCATCATAACCCTTTAATTTGTTGAAATAATCCATCCAATGGTACATTTTGAAGATATTTATAACCTAAGAGTTTTGGTGTACTCTAGTGGTATTAGTAGGTTCCCTCCAATCAAAATCTACCCCCATCCTATAGAAGAACACAAGGGGCTTGATTCTTGAAAAAAGGGTTTTCTTATTTGACCTTTTGTCTTCTAAATTTCATAAATAGAACCTAAAAGTTTCACCAATAGACTTTATAGAATTTTGGGTGTGGAGCATGATTATCTTCCTAGTAGTTTAGAGGGTTTTTGTTTCAACCGTGTTGGATCCTTGTTCCTAATGGGGTGGCAACGCTGCCTATTTAATCCTCATCAAGGGGGTCCAGGGGGGGCCTAAAAATAGATGAAAATTTGCCTTATAAAATATTGTAATTTCTTAGTCAATCTAGTATGTTCATTAGGCGAATGATTTGACAATAGAAGTTATGTTAATTTAGAAGTTTTTTCCTAGAAGGAAACCCTCGGTTTATATGAGGGAATTGTATTGCGACTGTGAATTATATTTTTTAGTGAGAAAGATAGAGGAGTTTATGTGAGAGTGAAGAGGAAATTACAACGGATTTGTTGTAGGTTGTATCTCTTCATTTTGTTGGATAATATAAAAGGAAGGACTGGTCGTTTCTCCGTGGACGTAGCCAAAATTTGGGGAACCACGTATATCTATGTCTCTCTTGTTTTATGTGTTTCTATATTTGTGTTTCTACAGTATTTTTTGTATTGCATTGCTCCATTAATTAATTTATAACATAGACTATAATTTTGACTTAACAAACTATATGAATTCACCTAGAAGACTGTAAAATTCGCCCTGGAGATTGTTAAAAAAATCACCCAATAGAACAAGTAACAACAGACTTTAGTTGCAAATCAACAGAGTATGATTCTAATTAGCAAACTATATAAATTTAACTAGAAGAATATAATTCAACCCAGCAAACTATAATTATGTCCAACAATTATATTCCAACTTTGTAGACCAAATAAATTTAGCCCAAACAAACTATATTTCTATTAATGGAAATTCTTGTAGGATGGATTCTAGATTTTCAACTAGGTAGTGAGAGTAGAGCTCAAGAAAATGAGACCGGCCTAGTTTTCAAACTAGAGGTTTTTTGAGTTTAAGATTATTGTGCTGCCACTTGGTGAGTGCCACGATCCTATAGTTTAATTGGTGGCTTTTCTTGTAGGATATAAACCCCAATAATATTACCTTCATGTAGAATGCATAATTCTATGGTATTAGACTCTTATATTTTTTAGAACCCTATTATGTTAAGAGAAGGATTGCGGTATACAATAATGAGTTTGCATGAAGTTGAGATTCCATCCCTCCAAAGGTGGTAAACTAACGGTTGGCACACACTGCATAATAATTGCAATGTCGGGATTTAATGATCGGTTGATGACTGGGATTGGCCCTACCTTTGCATTTATTAGCTTCTAAGATCACCAGTGTGAGTTGGAGATCCTATTGCTAATTACAAGTCAATGGTTGTTGTAACCTCACTTGTATCCAACATGTGTGGTGAGCAACCTAGCTTTGAAAATATCGAACTATTTTACTACAATTTCCACTTTTTCTTTTATTTTTCATTTTTCCTTTTTGTTATTTCAAGCTTGCATTATACACAATGACATCTATATGTAATCCTAAAGAATAAGAGTATTAGTAATTCATACTTGTAATTGGATAAGCATTAAGGAGCTACTGAAGAATTCATGTAGCTGGACTAGTGTGAAGCAAAAGGTTGATGTGACAATTTCTTAGTTGTAGGAGATCTTATAGAAGTATCATGATTTCCATTTTCTTCCTTTCGTTGAGTGTGATTAATACTGTCATGAGGCCCTATTTAAAATTCCAATTCTTGATTGTAATTCATCAACATGTAGCTTTTCTTGAATCTGGGGCTTTCTTGTAAAAATATAGGGCTGCAACAGCTTTTCCTATAAGTACACATTCAAATGGGGAAAAGGTTGATGGAATGGATGGAAATTAATGGATAGAGATGGGTGTGAAATGGAATGAGAGTGGAATGAGATGAAAACAGAAGTGATTACTAGTTTTATTTTGAAGTTGTTACTGTGAGATTTCAATTTTGATTTTGATGTGAATGATGTCCTTCCTATTTAGGTATGGCATGTGCATCGCATAGTGTAACAGAAAATAACTGGAAGATACAAACAAAATATGTGAAAGCTTTCCTCTTTTCCTCTTTTTTCCTATTTTTTTAGAGGGAAATGGTACCATTTCTTGTTTTCACTGTTGCTTTGCCATACTAGTCTTGTAAAGGTTTTCCTAGCATGGGGTTTCCTTTTGAAAACTAAGAGTGAGCACTTCCTCAAAACAGTTTTCAATTGAGAGTTTGTACTATCTACCTCAAAGGATATTTTCACTTGGGTATTTTATTATTTTTTGTTTTTATTCTTTTTTTTTCCAGTATTTGGATGGATTGAGAGTGTTTCTGCTATAAATCATATCTACAGCATGTTTTCTAATTTCTTCTTTGAATTCATCTTTTCTCATAGGTTTCTTATAGACCTTGAGTTTGAAACCATTCACCAAGAGTGGGATTTGATCTTCATCAATGGTCCTAATTTTTGAAAAACCATTATCGTAAAATTTCTCCACTATATATGGCCCTAACCACCTAGTCATAAATTATCCTTTGAAATCCTTAAACTTAGAGGCATCAAGTAAGGCCCAATAACCTTCCTTGAAGTCTCCAATCTTGGTGAACTTGGCATGCCATATTTTTCTTTACTTTCATATCATTTTACTGTAGAAGAGAGATTGCATCATTTGTTCATCTAATATGTTCAATTGTTGTCTCCTTTCTTCTTGGACACCAGACAGTTCCATTTCCAACTATGAGGTTACTTTTATTGTGCAAACTCAAATTCAATGGGAAGCATAACCTTCTTACCATAGACTGACTCATAAGGAGTGAATCCTATGGTTTTCATCAATGTGGTGTTCTAAGCCCATGCTTCCTCAATGATTCTATCAACCCAATCTCAGTTTGCTTAGGCTGACCATTGAAAACTTTTCTATTAAATTCTTTAATCTTTAGCCCCAACTGAAATTAAAGTTACAACATTATAGAATTATAGAAAATTATTCTTCTTCAGCTCCCACTAGAAGGACACCCCAAAGCCTTGGCTTCTTCATTAGTCATTTGAATGAATGCCCCAACATCCTAGACCAACCTAACACCCTAAAGTGTTCACAAAATCCAACCTATATGTGACTTCATGCACCTACCTAGCACCTCCCTTCCACCCTATAATGATCATAAGTGAGACAACAGTGTAGACTCTTGTACTTGACCGAACATCCAATCACATTATGACCTACAACCCAACCATGACATTGTACAAACAGTGAATCCTATACCTCAAAACAATGCCTCTTTAACTCTAGGCAGATTGACTCTTTTACAATAATGACTCTTTCAATGATGACTCTTTTACAAGCACTGGCTTTTTGACAAGACCTGACACTTGACATGACATTGCCTCTTAGATCACTTGCAGCTACTGAGGTACTGTTGTGCTTGTTTCAAGTAATGGTACTTTGGCATGGCATGCCCTTCTAGTATGTGTCTGAGTTGTTCTAAAGTATCATCCTTCCTACACATGCATTAACAAGCAAAATCCAAATAAATACAAAACAATATCCTTACATTGTCCTGCAAAAACATATGTCAGGTATGATACTCAAAATTCAAATGCAAATACTAATCATACATACCTTGTTGTAGCAAACTTACCCTAGAATGTTGATGTGTGGTCCTTACAGCAGTGATCCTCGAATGGATATTTTTTCTTGCCTTCTAGGAGCTCGATATTGAATCTGTTGTATCTATGTAATTTCATATCTGCAAGATCTAAAATTTCGTCTACTTTTAGCCCTCTGAGTCCTCTTTCCAACCCCATAGGTATAATCAAGATTGGATTCTTCAAGAAATAGTTATGCCCAATCTCCCATGATGTCTTAGTTATAGACTGGTTTAGTAGATCGAACTTGTACGAAGTGCCACGTGTCACCGTTTTGACCTTCGACCCTGAAAATGATACCCAACAAACTAAATTCTATCTTATTTATATCACTATTTACGAAATTTGAATCCAATGCTCAGAGAGAACTTTATGACAATTTTCCTAAGGTCACATGTTTGACATGGAATTCGGGAGCCTACAAAAACCCTAACTTCCTCAGATCATATATCTGGAAACATAGCAAACCAAGATATGAAATTATTTCATGAGGTTCATCAATATTTTAGCTCAAATGGGTTTTATTTTCAGCTTCTTAATATTCTTAGAAAAAGTTAGAGCGGAAATTCCACAATGACTTGTTTAAAGCAACAAAATCTTAGAATCCAATGCTCTAAACTTGATTCAAAACAAACCTTCAAACTTGATTCAAAACAAACCTTCAAAATTGATCATAATTTTTTGCCCTAACCAGACCTCAATAAAACATTAAACTATCTACAATAGATCCTGCATTAGAAGCTCATGAGGGCCAAAAAAATTATAGAGGTCTTCTCAAAAGATAGTTCGTTGAAAAGTGCTTGCTAGATGAGGATATGAGGGTCACTATTTATAAAAATGTTTTAAATTGAGAGGTTCCTCAACAAATGAAAGTTGGACGGATTTTAGGAGCATAAAACATTATTAATTATTGACTATTCAATGAGCACAACCAATGATGAGTGCCATGCCACAACCCCATGGGGTTTTAGCCCACTAACTAGGGTTACTAATTTCAAACACGAATAACTCTCAAACCATGAAGAACTACATGTCGTGCCATATATCAAAGAAAACATCTCGATGAGTAGAATCCATCTATAATATCCTTAACTCAAAATAGGATGACTTGTCAATTCAAAATTCGCATGCAAGATCGGGATAGCCCCTAGTGCTGCTTGTGTTGACATCAATGACAACCACTATCAACAATCTCCCCCTTTGGAATTGATGTCAACACAAGTACTCCCCCTACAATCATGACACCTCTTCCTACTGCCTTCTCTCCCCCTTTGTCATCAACAGAAAAGGGTAACTCCCCCTGAGACTATCAGCTTGCAGACATATACACACCTTCACTCCTCCTTCCTACTTAGTTAGATAAGAGAAAGAGTATAATGAGAACTTGGGAGGATCCCAAGCTTTTTGGTGAAGATACTCAAATAATTCATGAGGTAATGGTTTGGTAAAGATGTCAACAATTTGTTCCTTTGTGCAACATATTCAAACTTGATATTCTTTTTGGCGACCTTCTTTCTAACGAAATGATATTTGATCATAATGTGCTTTGTTTTGGAATGCATCACACTATTCTTGGAGTTACTGATGGCACTGGTGTTATCATAGAAGATGGGAATAAGCTTATCAAACTTGACTTGAAGATCTTCCAAAGTTTGCTTCATCCAAAGAACTTGAGTACAACAAGTTATTGCAGTGATATATTCTACTTTCGTTGTGGATAATGAGATTGAAGATTGCATTTTACTTAACCATGAAACAAGACAACCACCTAGATATAATGCTGCTCCATTGGTACTCTTTTGATCATCAACACTTCCTACCCAATCTGCATCTGTATAAGCTTGGATAACTAGATCATTTCCTTTGTGATTCCATAAACCATATTCTGTTGTGCCCTTAAGATATCAAAGAATTATTTTGACGGCAATAATATGAGATTCTTTTGGTGTTGCTTGGAATCTTGCTACTTGTCCAACTGCCTGCATTACATCTGATTGAGATGTTGTCACATATAGAAGACTGCCAATCATAGATTTATACAACCTCTAGTCAACATCCTTTGACGAATCTTCTAAACTTAACTTGCAACCTGTTACCATTGGGGTAAGGACAGACTTGCAATCTTCCATCTTGAATTTCTTGAGCATTTCCTTGATGTACTTGGTTTGATATATAGATATTCCTTTATCCTACTGAGATCTCTGAAGCCCTAAAAATTATGTCATCTCACCCAGTAGAGACATTTCAAACTCACTTTGCATCTTTGTGGCAAAGTTTTTACTTAATCTATCATTATTGCTTCCAAATATTATATCGTCCGCATATACCATGATAATTGTAGGTTATCTGGATCCACTTTCACATAGAGATTGATGTCGGTGCTTCCTTTCTTGAATCCTTGTTGATGTAGATATCCATCAAGACAAGCATACCAAGCTCTAGGAGCTTGTTTGAGACCATATAGTGCCTTCTTTAATCTGCAGAGGTAGTCTTCCTTGTTAGAGAGTAGAAAACCTTCAGGTTGTTTAATGTAAACTTCTTCTTCCAATTCACCATTTAGAAAGGCTAACTTAACACCCATTTGGTACACCTCGATTTTTCTCAAGCATGCATAAGCGAGAAACATCCTGATAGCTTCCATTCTGGCAACAAGGGCAAATGTTTCTTCAAAATAAATTCCTTCTACTTGTGCATATCCTTTCCAGACTAATCTTGCCTTATTCCCGATAACATGTCTATCCTCATTCAATTTGTTTCTGAAGACCCATTTAGTTCCAATAACATTTTTATCCTTTGGTCGTGGAACCAATTCCCAAGTGTCATTCTTCTCAATTTGATCAAGTTGTTCATTCATAACAACTACCCAGTGTTCATCTTGACTAGCTTCCTCAAAAGTGTTAGGCTCAAAAGTTGCTAAAAGAGCAAGGTGGGCTTGTTGCGATGAATGAAGCTATCGAATTATGTTGGTTCTAATTCCTTCATTTATGTTGTCGATGATTTGATTTGATTTGACAGATGATTATTTTGACACCATTTTTCTAAAACTTTTGGAGAAGTTTCTTGTACATCTTGCTGATCATTTCTTATTTGCTCTTGGTTGACTGTTGTTTCCTTATTTGATTGGTCTTGTTTTGGAGCTTCTTCTTCATCCTTCACAGATTCTACCTCATATTTTCTTGAAGAAACAATATCATCGTTACCCTTTGAAACACAATCTTCATCAAAAGTAACATTTATGATTTCCACTATTTGTTTTTACCTCAGATTGTGGCATCTATAAGCCTTCCTTTTACGTGAATAACCAATGAAAATACCTTCATCAACACGACAATTGAACTTGCCCAACTTTTTATCTTCTCTTTTGATGTAGCATTTGCTTCAAAATATTTTGAATTATTTGGCGTTAGCTGGTCTTCCTTTCCATAGTTCGTACGGAATCATGTTACAATTGTTCTTGATCAGACCTATGTTTACAATGAATACAACTATATCAATTGCTTGAACCCAGAATTTATCATCTAATTTTAAGTCATTCAACATTGTTTTGGCCATTTCTTGTACAGTTTTGTTTTTTCTTTCAGCAACTCCATTTTGTTGTGGTGTTATGGTTGTTGAGAATTCTCTTTTTATCCACTTTTATCACAGTATTGCTAAAAGACCTTGGAAGTGAATTCTTCACCATTATGTGATCTCAAGCATTTGATCTTCAAATCGGTTTCATTTTCGACCAATTCCTTGTAGATTTTAAAACACTCGAATGCCTCTAACCTTTTCTTTAAGAAACTGACATTTGTCATTCTGGTATAATCATCTATCATTAGCATAAGTATAATTCTCCATCTAAACCTTTTCTTCTCATAGGACCACATAGATAAGTATGTATTAATTTGAATGGATGTGATGCAAAGTGTTCTTTTGTCTTGACCTCAATCTTGGTTTGTTTGTCATGCCGGCAAGCTTCACATATCGTATTGGTAGGTTTTGAAATTTTCGGCATATCTCTTGCTACTCCCTTTTTGTTGATCCTGGCCAAATTATCGAAATTTATATGTCCCATGTGTTTGTTCCATAACAAACTTTCATCTTCTTTCACCAAAAAGCACCCTTTAGGTGCCTCGTCCAAAATATATGTGTCATTTGGAGCTCTGCTTGTTGTAGCCACAATTTTACCAAACTTGCCTTTCCTAATTTCACATTTCTTATAGTTGAATAGCATCATGAGTCCTTTATTGCACATGTATCCAACACTGAGCAGATTGTGATTCATATTTTCAATCAACAACACATCCTTTGCTAATGCATCCTTGCTTCCAAGAGTGACCATTCATGCTCCTATGACGTTTGAAGACCTGCCATTTCCAAAAGACATTGTTCCATCCTTCTTTTCCTTCAAGGATATGAACTTATTCCTATCTCCATTCATATGCATTGAGCAACCACTGTCAACATACCAAATGTTTATGTTGCTTTGGGCCTTGAGAGCGAGAGCACATTTTTCAATCTTATTTGTCCATATTTGTTCATTCTCATTTTGCGAGAATTCTTTTGAAGAACTTCCAAGTCTGCAATATTTAGCCAGGTATCCAAAATTGTTACATTTGTAACATTCGACATCATCACTCAAATGATCAAATCCATTGATATTCTGTTGAGTTCTAGAATATCCATTTCTGAAATATCTCCCGTAACTATATTAAATCCAAATATACGTGTGACATTCTACAACTCTATGTCCAAACCTTCCACATGAATAACAATTACCATAAAATATAGGTTGATACCTACGAGGAAATATTCTTCAAGGAATTGTCTTCCAAGGTTCTTCTTGTGAGTCTTCATCTCTTGATTTAGCTGAGAGGTATGCCTGCTTAGTAGATTTTGCATATTCATTTTCTTTTGTTGTCAAAGAAGGACTTGACTCCTTTTTGAATTTTTCTTTGTAACCAAGACCAGTCTTGTCACAGCGTGATCGTTGATTACTGATGAGTTCTTCTAATGCCTTTGAGATATTGGCGTAGTTTTGAAGAGTTTTTCCATTTTTTACTTCCTTTCATAGAGAGACTATTTCAGCTTCCAGTTCTTCTCTTTCCTTGTTGCTTTCCTTTAATTCTTTCTTGAGTGATTCTTCAATTGGTTTGTATTCTTCAACCTTGATTTTAAGATTTAGGACATGTTATCTTTCTATCTTCAATTCATCTTCAAGAGTATTGACGTGATTCTTCTCAAATTTTAGCTCTTTGATAACCCTGATCACTTCATTTTGAAATTCAACCTCATTCCTCTCTTCTTCTTCGTCACTTCTTCATTAGATGCCTCTTTCTTATTGTGCTTGGCCATAAACAAAACCCTTCCATTGATTTCTTCTTCGTTATCATTGTCTTCATCAGATGAGGAGTTATCTTCTTTGGAGAATTTTTTTTCTTAAACCATTTCTTCTTGCCTTTCTTGTTGAACTTCCTAGGGCCTTTCTTTTCTTTCATAACAGCCTCATTTTTGCGAGGACACTTGGTTGCAAAATGCCAAACCTCACCACAATCAAAACATACCAATGGAATTTTACCTTCTAATTTTCCCATACATTTTCTCATCTTTCGTGTGAAGTAGGCATATTCTTTATCTGGAAATTATTCTTCATCTTCTTCCTTTTCTTTATCTTTACAACTGCAATTTTTGGCTTTTTGAATCTGCTTGTCCTTACCAGTCTTCTTGGATGCGGCAAATGTTGTTTCTAAGTGATATGTGCCACCCTCTTCTTCAATTCCCATTTCGTATGCTGTAAGAATTCCATGCAATTCGTCTATGTTGAGATTGGTCAGATCCGATCTATCTTCCAAGGTAAATACCTTTGGGTTGAATCTTGTTGGCAAGGTTTTGAGGATCTTTCGGACAAAATTTTTTGTGTCAACAGGTTCTCCCAAACCTTCTAATGTATTTTTTGTTTCATCAACAAGCTAAAAGTATGCAACAATAATTTCATCTTCCTTCATTTTGAGTTGCCCAAATTTTTCCCTGTAAATCTGAAGCTTTGCTTCTTTCACCTTTGAGTCACCTGCATATATATTTTCAAGCTTGCCCCATACCTCTTTAGTGGTTTTGCAACTCAATACATTAAGATAAACAAATTTGATAAGTCCACTGATAATAAGATCTTTAGCCTTTGCATCATATACCATATTTTTCTTACCTTGTTCATCCTCGGTCGATGTGAAGCTTTTATCAATGATTTCCCATACTTCATATCATCATGCCAGCAAATGAACCTACATTCTTCCACTCCAAAGTGCATAGTTATTTCCATTAAAAAAAGGAACTCTATCCTTAGTATACTCCATGATCTCCTTCCAGTTGTTACATTTCTATTAAAGGAACAAGGATATGATACCAATTGTTGGAAATACTGAGAGGGGGAGTGAATCATTATTCCTTAGAAAGTAAGCACTTATAAATATTTTCAAGGCATTAGTTAATCTTCAATTATTATTAATGTTTATCCAGTAACAATAGTAAATAAAAGAACACAATAGGCACAAGAATTTTAGGTGGAAAACCCCCTCCAGATCAAAAACCACTGAATGCTTTTCTAATAAATTCTGTAATCTTCATCCCCAACTGAAATAAAAGTTACAACTTCCTAGAATTCTAGAAAAGCATTCTTCTCCAGCTCCCACTGGAAGGACACCCCAACGCCTTGGTTTCTTCAGTAGTCAACTGAATGGATGCCTCAACATCATAGACCAACCTACCATCCTGAAGTGTTCATAAGCTCCAACTTGTAGGCGACTTCATGCACCTACCTAACACCTCCATGCCACTCTATAATGATCAGAAGCGATACAAGAGTGTGGACTCCCATACCATGGACAATGATCCATGATACAATATGATTTACAATGATTTTCTTATACTTGACCGAACACCCAATCACACTATGACCTGCAACCCAACCATGACATCATCCCAACAATGATTCCTATACCTCCCAACAATGCCTCTTTGACTCTAGGTAGATTGACTCTTTTACAATTGACTCTTTCAATGATGACTCTTTTACAAAATTACAATGATGACTCTTTTACAAATTTACAATGATGACTCTTTTAGAAGCACTAGATTTTTGACAAGACCTGACACTTGAATCGGCATTGCTTCTCGGATCACTTGCAGTGGTTGAGGTATTGTTGTGCTTTCTTCAAGTAATGGTACTTTGGCATTGCATGTCCTTCTAGTATGTGTCTAAGTTGTTCTAAAGTGTCATCCTTCCTGCACATGCATTAACAAGCAAGACCCAAACAAATACAAAACAATATACTTACGTTGTCCTACAAAAACATATGTCAGAGATGATACTCAAAATTCAAACTCAAATACTAATCATACATACCTTTTTGTAGCAGACTTACCCTTGATTGTTGATGTGTGGTCCTTATTGCAGTGATCCTTGAATGCATATTTTTTCTTTCCTTCTAGGAGCTAGATATCCAATCTGGTGTATCTATGTAATTTCGGATATCCAAGGTCTAAAAATTTGTCTTGTGGTAGCCCTTTGAGTCCTCTTTCCAACCCCATAGGTCTGATCAAGATTCGATTCATCAAGAAAGAGTTATGACCAATCTCCCACGATGACCTGATTATAGACTCGTTCAGTAGAGCGAACTTATACGAAGTGCCATGTGTCACTATTTTGACCTTCATCCCTAAAAAAGATATCCAAAAAACTACAGTCCATCCTCTTTCTTTCACTATTTATTAAA
The DNA here is from genome assembly GCA_000404065.3 of Pinus taeda. Lineage (NCBI taxonomy): Eukaryota > Viridiplantae > Streptophyta > Pinopsida > Pinales > Pinaceae > Pinus > Pinus taeda. Next base: position 137,616 of record APFE031753441.1, read on the forward strand.
TTTGAATCCAATTCTCAGAGAGAAAGTTATGAAAAATTTCCCAGGGTCACATGTTTGACATGGAATTCAAGATCCTGCAAAAACCATAACTTCCTCAGATCATATCTCCGGAAATATAACGAAACAAGATCCGTAATTATATCACGAGGTTCATCAATATTTTGGCTCAAATGGGTTCTTATTTGAGATTCTAAAGGTTGGTAAAAAAAAAGTTATAGAGAAAATTCAAATCCTAGAATCCAAGGCTCTAAACTTGCTTCAAAACAAACCTTCAAACTTGATCATAATTTTGTGCCCTAACAAAACCTCAACGAAACCCTAAACTCCATGCAACATATCTTGCATTAGAAGCTCATGAGGGCCGAAAAAATTACAGAGGTCTTCTCACAAGATAGTTCGTTGAAAAGTGCTTGTTAGAGGAGGATATGAGGGTCATTATTTATAAAAATGTCTTGAGTTGAGAGGGTCCTCAACAAGTGAACGTTGGAGAGATTTTAGGAGGATAAAAAATTATTTATTAATGATTATTCAGTGACCACAACCAATGATGAGTGCCATGCTACAACCCCATGGGGTTTTAGCCCACTAACTGGGGTTACTAACTTCAAACATGAATAACTCTCAAACCGTGAAGAACTACATGGCGTGCCATATATCAACGAAAACATATCAATGAGTAGAATCCATCTAGAAGATCCTTGACTCATAATAGGATGAGTTGTCAAGTCAAAATTCCCATGCAAGATCGGGGTAGCCCCTGGTGTTGCTTGGGTTGACATCAATGACAACCATTGATCAACATCCAATGAAGTCCATATCCCACTATTCAAAGGGCTCTAATGAAATTTGTGGTCATAATGGAATTTCATTGCATTCATCACATTGGGAGGCATATGTATCAACATCTTTGTGAAGGGTAGGCCAAAAATAACCAACTGAAATACCTTGCAAGTTGGTCTCTTGGCTACAAAGTGGCCTCCACATAGTGCATCATGGCAGGCTTCCAATAGATCATGTACCTTATCCTTCTCACACCTATTCTAAGAATCTAACCATCTCCCAGTTTTAACAAGTAATCTACAACCCATGTTTCTGAGGCACTCTGCTTGATGATCTCACGCCTCTCCTTATAGGATAGATAAGGAGGAAGACTCCCAATAGTCAGAAAATTGGTTGTGTCAACAAACCAAAGATTGTTTGTCAATATTGAAAAGATATGGAAAATGATCAGCAACCATGCCTTCATCTATAAAAAAAGTTAGTCTATACAAGAAATCTGCAACAACATTTTGTTTCCTAAGCTTGTCAACTATCATTAAATCAAATTGTTTTAATAATAATAGCCATCTAATAATTCTAGTATTAACATCAGGTTTATCCATCAAATAGTTGAAAGCAAGATGATCAGTGTGCAAAAAAAATTGTTATCCAGTAACATAATGACTAAATTTACTAAAATCATGAACAACAATACGAAATTCCTTCTTAATTACTCTATAGTTCAATTCTACATTTGGAAAATTACTGTCAATAAAATTAAATATATAAGGAATATTATCTTTCTATTGACCAATCATTTCCCCTATTGCCTATTTTGAAACATCAATGTGAATGTGAAAAGGCATGATCTAATTAGGAGCTGGGTAAGACAGGTGTTGATGTGTTTTTTCCATTATATAATCAAGGGCTTCTATACATTTAGGCATCCAACAAAAATCTAAATCCTTAACTAACAGGGAAAATAAAGGAGACATGATCTTGCTAAAGTATTTAATGAACCTCCTATAATACCCTACATGGCCAAGGAAACTTCTAACATATTTTTTCTTTTGAGGAACACAAAGGTGTTTGATGATGTTCACCTTATTTGGATGTATCTCAATTCATTTTAAGGATAGGTAATGTCCTAAGATGATCCCTTCAATCAGAAGAACATGGCACTTTTCATGACTTAATGAGATATTCATCTCTCCGCATCTCTAAAGAACCTTGTTAAGGTTTGTGAGAGCTTCCTTAAAGGTATTTCCATGAGGTGTAAACTCATCAATATAAATCTCCGTAGTGTCATGAATAAGATCTAAAAGGATGACAAGCGCAACTTTCTGAAATGTGGCAAGGGAATTACATAAGACAAAGGGAATAATTTTATAATAAAATGTCCACAAGGGATAGGTAAAAGTGGCATATATATCTTCATGAGTGATTTTCATTTGGTTATATCATGACTAATCCATCAAAAAATGAAAAGAAAGTTTTCCCTGCTAAAACACCTAAGACTTAGCCAATAAAGGATAGGGGAAAGTGTTCCTTTTGAGTGGATTTATTTAACTCCCCATATTCCACACATGATTTCGATTTACCATTCTTCTTAGGAACAATAACTAATTGTGATACCCATTCATTATAAAAAAATTGGATGGATAAATCTATCTATAAGCTTTTGTAATTATTCTTTGACAATGTATTTGAGTGTGAGGTTCATTCTTATTTGGGTTTGATGAATGGTATTATCATCTTATTTTACGTAAATGTGATGAGTACAAATAAATGGATGGATTGCTTTCATCTCCCTATAAACCCATGCAAAAGTTGCAATATGCTTCTTCAAAATAATGACAAATACTTTCTCTTGGTTAGCAGTGACAGAAGTGTTGATTTTCAACTATTTAGAGGAACAAATATCTATTTTTTTGGTGGTATTTTTATCATATATAGCAATAAGTAAGTTTACCCACATATTATTTCTTGAGCTAATAGGTTGTTCTCAAGTTTGACCATTATTTAAAATATCAATTCTCATGACAACAAGGTACAAATTTTGCAGAAAAAAAAA
>APFE031753441.1:140696-216774 GCA_000404065.3 Pinus taeda
CCTCTTTCTAAGAGTTTCCTCAATAGTACAAATAGGATAGGATGATGTAGGGAGGGGATATTCTTCTGCTTCATCTTCCACTCGAGTTGGAAAACCTACTTCAACGAATGGTTGAGCAAGAGGGTACAATACAAGTTGTTTTTGGGACTACCCATTAGTGATAGTAATATTACCAACCCTATAGCTAATATAGGCATTTGATGTAGCCAACCAAGGTCTCCCTAGAATGAATGGATACCCATTAAACTTGGTCTTCAGTTGTAAGAATAGGAAATAAATAGGATACTCCCAAGAGTCAAATGAAATAATTACATCTTCTATCATTCCCTTGGGTTCCAATGTTGACCGATAAAAAAGTTGAAGCATAATGTATGTTTTTCTCAAGGAATCTCTGAGGTTGAGTTTCATCATAGCTTCCTCGTTCATAGTATTAAGGGTAGCTCCTAAATTGATATAAGTGTTTTGAAGTAAAATCTGATTGATGTGGTCATCTACAACTAGGCTACTTGGATCTAAATACTTAGGAACAATCAACCTCCCAAGCATTAGATCAGTTAGTTTCCATATGACATTGATTGTGGGGGCATACCTCTTTCTCCTACCATAAGTCTTAAGAAATTCCTCTTTGATGAACATCTCATAGATAAAGGAATATTTAGTTGCTTGTCAGAGATGTATTTGTAACACCCTCCTCCCACACTTACCCAAATTTAATGATCCATCGGGGTAAATATGTTATGAAGAGTTACTATGATATGATTCAACCTCCTAGATCACCTTAAGTAAGTGGAATCGAAAAAACCAAAACCTTATTGACCTTCCTCAAGTGCTAAAGGACCCCCAAGTGCTAAACCACCCTTCCAGGTGCCTAAAAACGGATTTAAACCTCTATTCTTTTGTCTTGGACCCCCAGACGCTAGCACAGAACTACTAGAATTTTATTGTAACCCTCTAGTCGCATGCACAAGCTTGCAAGGGAGCGACTGTAGTTTTTTTCACTCAATTCTATCCATGTGACTATGAGATCATACATTCATTATCCATTCATTTACTAATCAAAACATGATGACATCCATGACTAATATCTATCATAAAACCATGCTTATAACCAAAATAATAAAAATGATAGAACAACCATCAAAGCCACATAATAACAAATACATGTACTCGTGAAATACAATGGAAAATAACTCTTATTAACATATACAAAAGCCAACCAATTCAGGGACTTCCACGTACCACCCGACCATATATTGGGTTGAACAAAATATTTCTTTCAGCCAGTAACCTCGTGCCATATTCCAAGCATGAATGTGGGACTCACAAAAAAACCAACTAGGGCTTCCTCAATTTTTATCATGTATCCCTCCATTACTGTTTAATGGTTTCCTAGGCCTGAAACCCTCATCTATACAACTAGGATTTACCATGTATCCTTCGATATACCAGTCAATGGATTCCTAGGCCCAAACAATAAATAGACACTACCATGATTTACCGCGATCCGGCCATATACTAGTGAAGGGATCACTAGGCCCTAAACAAGCATGGATGCCTCTGGATCTCTCTACCTAAACTTTCAGGATTTTGTCTGTCACCACGCTCAGGCTTTACCATGTATCCCACCATTTACTAGTGAAGGGATTCCTAGGCCTTTGGGAATTTTCTTGAGACCACACCACTCAGTTTCAAAACCATCTGACAATCTAGCTAAACCAAGTAAAAGAACCCCATCACACCATGGTTATCTAGAAATGGAAAGGAAAGGTTGAAAACCATTGTCACACCTGGAAAAAAAACCATGTTAATGACAGCAAGAGAACCAAATACACACATGCATGTACCATGCATGCCACAACTAGTAAGGAAATCATACATGCAACTCGATACCTGCAAGTAATCCTGATGTAGCTGCTTGATCCAACTCTTCCTTTCTTGATCTTTGCTTCCCTTCACCTCCTGTTGTAGCAACTACAACCACCCTCCAAAATTTTGCCTTCACTTTGTTTTGGAGCCTCCCTCCTCAAAATCTTAGAATCTTGTCTTGCACTGCTCAGGTACCTGTGTTTTATTTGAAGTTATCTTTCACTTTGCAGCTTGTGTTCGCTAACTTCTTTTATTGAACAACCACAAGCTGACCCTGTGACTTGGTTCAAATTCGGTTCTTATGTTGTCTTGGAAAACTGTGTAATCCTAGAGGGCAACCAGCCTTGCTCTCAAGAATTGCGCAGAGCAGCCTGGGATTCAGCCCTACTCTCCAGAAATGTGTAGAGCAGTCCGGCAAACAGCCTTGCTCAGAGAAATTATGCAGAACATCCAAACACTGGGCTTTGGCTTAGGAATTTTGTAGGTCCATCTGGTAGCTTGTCTTCAGTTGGGAAATTGCACAGAGCATGAAGACAGCGAGAGCCACTCAACCCAAGAATTGCACAGAAGCATTCCTCATGTTGTTTTACGGTGCATATGATGTAAAGTTTCTCGGTTCCCTCATGAAGTGTGAAATCTTCCCATGCATGCATGGAATTCTTTCCTGAAAAAGAAAAAAGCAAAAAAAGAGCAAAAACATCCCTAAAAAATAGGGATCTATTTTTAGCACTGGGAGTTACATGCAAGTTGATTTTAGAAACTTCCAGCCAAGTGTCGCTTTTTCCTAAATTTGTGGCATGCACCTCATAAACCCTAAATCTACCAAATCTATTTAATGGATGCCCCATATATCATTCTACACATTTGATCTTGGAGCTTTGGCAATCCCAAGGCATCTAAGAACCTTCGGCACAGCCAGCACAGCTTTTTCAGGTAAGTTTTCTTTTCAAGTATTTCGCTTCTTTTTCTGTCACTTTTATTTCCTTAGCTTGTGTGAGTGTTGTTTTGCATGTTTTATTGGATGACCATTGACTTTTTAGTTTTCTTTAACTTATAGAGGGTTGTTTCAAGTTTTTCATTTTCTTTCTTAAGTGTCGCATGCATAACATTATTTTTGCACTAACAGTCGTTGTTGCGACAACCCTCTCCACCAACATTTTTGTTCGTCTATTTGATTGATTCCTGCATTGGTTTTTATTGCATGCATGATCATTCACTCCTATTTGTACATCCTTTTCTTACGCTTTCGGATCTACTCATTTTCAAGTTGCCCTTGGGCAAATCTGGGTTGCCTTGGCTCAGATCTTGCTTTCACCAGCATGCTTTGCGCATTCCTGAACTCAAGGCTCTGCCCTAGCTCCAGGAATTGCACAAAGGCTATCTGTCACTAGCCTCCATTTATGCTCTGTGTTTTTCTCGGAGTCAGTGCCCAGTCTTGACCACTAGGATTACGTAATGTGCAGTCCTAACCAACAGTCAAGCTAGATTGAATTGTGCATTGCATAGTTCTTGTCCACAATTAACCTAGATGGACTGCGCTCTACGTAGTTCTAGTCAGTAGCAAGTCTCACTAGAAGCTGAGACTATGTAATGTGTAGTTCCAGTTGACAATCTCCTAGCCTTGAGAGTCACTACTACGCAATCTTGCCCAACAGTCACCCGGGTTGTTGCTTGATTGATCCTTGAAGTGAATTGTGTTTTTAAGTTGACATTTGCTTGTCGTGAGTGTCTTCTCTGTCTCCAAGTACATCATTTGTTGAGAAGTGCCTCAGTAGTACAGGCATCATGGTTTCCAAGAGAGTTGGATCAAAGGACACTATAGAGAACAGCACTGGAGACATGGTTGAATAGGTGACAATAAACTTGCCCATCTATGCAAACATGCAGTTGTTCTTAGAGAAGGACATGAGTATCACATGGAAATAAATAAACGACATATTTGTCGGCACTTTCAAGGAATATCTCGAAGATCGACAAGTCTATGTCAACATTCACAAGTCAGGCTTGTACAAGGTTGCATGCAGGTACCCCACCTTCCCATGTGCGGATATCGTTCACAAGGTTATCTCACATACCGATCCCGAGACGATGACACTGAGCAGCACCAGTGGAACACAACTTGCCACCTTCAAGACATAAAACTACCATCTTATGTATCACTTTCCGCAGTGGGTGAACTACATGGATGCACTATTCTTCACTCCCAACAACAATGTAAACTGAAGAGATATCTTGAAGCATTGGGTAAAAAAGTCATCGAAGTTCAAGACGACATCCAACCAGGTCTACAAGACAAATTCACTAAGGAAGGCTTACCAACTCCTGGTCATCTTTGCATGTTGCTTGTATGGCCAGAACAGCACGAAGACCTTCTCTTACAGTTGGGTTGTTATGTTGGATTAGTTGGCAAATGAAGGAAGGCCTCTCAATTAGTCGGAAATGTTGGCTCATCAGCTAAAAGTGCATGTGTCAAATACTTGGAATCCGCTTAAGGATGGAAAAGCGGGATTCTATATATTTGCATACCTGCTTGGTGCAATTTTTTCCCAACAGCAATTCCCTGGCATGGGTTGGACATGGACACCATCAAAGGAAGTTGTGAATGTTTATTCCATGTTTCTCTCTGAGTGAAGCTACGGAGGAGTCATGGCGAGGTTATATGACCACTTCATCACCCCACTGTACAGGATGATATTTGAACAAGACCCACCTTGCATATCCCAAGAAGTGATGCAGGCATTTCTCAACATTGCATAATGGTATGCCTCACCCGATGGCACCTTCATCACAATGTTTGGCGCGAAGAAGCCTCCACATGAGCTACCAAGTTTTCCACGAACAAGTTGGTCATGAAAGAGGTTGCATACCACATCTGCACGGGGTTGTCAGTAGCACTACACAGGAGGAAGAAGGCACCATGGCCTACTCTTCCTTTGTGGATTGGGTTGTACGAGATCCGCACCTTGAAGGATGTAGATGTCGAGACCGAGGACTTAAAGAAGTTCGGATTTAAAACCAATAGTTTCAATCTGTATGATCCTCACTAAATATGCAAGAACCACTGTGTGAAGGTGTACTTCTCATGGATCCATAGGGCACGTCATTAGCCGAAGGAATATCCTTGGAGGTATTGCTATAACTCCTCTAAGCTCAATGAACCAGTCAATATGGCTATCGAATGGAAAGCAGCACTCTAGGTAGCAACACCAAAGGAAGCAACAAAAACAACAGTAGTGAGCAGAAAACTGGCGCAATACAAAGGCAAGAGGAAGATTGTCGAAAGCGCAGAGGTCAAGCAAAGCTACAAGTTCAAAGAAGATCCACTTCTTGAGAGAGTAGCTTTGAAAATAGATGTAAAGAGGCAACAGTGCAATAGAGGAGTAGCGTAGAGAAAGAGGGAGAAACAAAGATTAGAATAAACATAGAGGAAGTCACAGGAGACGGAGAAGAAGATGAAAGCAGAACAAGAGCTCAAGAGGAGAGAGAATGAAGAAAGGCAGAAGCAGGAACAGGAAAAAGGACAAGGCACACTAACAGAGAAAACTATGCAGATACAGGTTGAGATAACAAAGTAGCCAGCAAATGATGAACAAGGTGAGAAGTTGAAGGTTCAGGAACTTGCTTAGAAATTTGAGAAGTCAGTAGAGGCAATGAACATGGAGATGTAACAGGATCTAGAGGATCAAAACATCAATATCATGCCAAGGACATCCGAGGTTGTATCGTAGTCTCCGCTACCTCCAGAACCACAACTAGTCCCGAGCGAGCAATGAGAATTTGTTCTCCTTGATGATGATTCGAAGATGGATGTGTACAATCTGGCATTTGACGAGACACAATAGAGGACTGTACAGGCACGAAGAAAGCAACTCCCGGATGATCATACAGCACTTGCGCACATAGAAGAAAGGGTGATTGTACCAGATGTTAGAAGACAGCTAGTTGCCATGGCCAAGGCTTATAAGGCTTATGCAGAAGCCACGAGTTTAATGGAAAATTTCTTGATAGCAGAGAATGATCGAATGGTGAAGGACTTGCAAGAGGCTAGATAGAGAATAGAGCAGTCTGCAGGATCTGCCATGACAGAGATGAAGAAGAAATAGTGGCGGAGATATCAACTTTGGAGGCCACCATGCAGACAATGTATAGAATATTTTTCACCATGCACAAGTGGTTGTCCATTTATACGGTTTTCAGCAGAAGTGCGCACAACAGCCCAAACTCTCAAAGACATTCACATTGTTATTGCACACATGCAATAATGGACAATGAGATACAAGGGATCCCCACTTTACTCGCACAAGAGGATGAAATCAGAGGTTGAGCTAGATAAAGAATGCATTCAGATGTTAATCAAGAACTATGAGCATCTCCCACCACTCATCACTAGCATTGAGGCTTCCTATGCACGGTTGTTCAGGAGTCTAGATGTCATAGTGCGAACACACAAGATTCCTTCCATGAGAACCCTCACCCAGGCCATGAGGAAGAACTAAGTCATGTTGGATGTCGAAATGTACATAGACCAGTTGATGCACGTAGCCACCAACGATGACTTGTAGCTCAGCGCAGAGAACATGCAAAGGTACATCAATGGCCCAGCCACACTCAAGACAATGTTGCACATGCTTTAGGATGAGATGGATAGAGGTTTCAAAACCATATACCCAGAAGCCATGGAGGCCAGATTCTGCTTCGACAAAGATGTAACCAAACAATACAGGGACACAATAGCATGGTACCAAGCTAAGTATCAGTTCTCCACCAAAGATCACGACGAGGAGGTTACCGAGTTGGTCTTTCCCCGAGACCCTGAGTGATGTTGTTTGTCTTGTCACGTTGACTCAAGCCTATTTTTGTCCCACATGGGTATATGTGGAAATTGTATTATTTTAAATATGTTGTAAGTGAAATTCCAAGTGTCATTAATGAAACGTGAACAATCACTATGTAATGTGAAGAGTCATGGGTAGTCCAAGAGTCAAAGGGGAATGTCAAGGGTCACCCCACCCTTGTCTATATATATAACCTCATAACTCATAGTACATGCTTGTGGGAGCCAATATTTTGGCTAGGAATTGCTTAGAGAAGGCTTGGAGAGTATTGTGACGAGCCTTGGCTTCTCCAAAGTGTAGAGCAAGTACATCTCTTTGGAGGAGCAGGCGTTGTTGACTGTAATGTTCCAGTATTGGGGCTAGTGGTTGTCAATGGTGTATGTATGGATGGAAATTTAACTCTATACATATATAACAGAGCCAACATGTTTCATGCATATGTTGTTATTGTAGTTGGAATATTCTGGTTTCTTTAGCAATGTATGTTATTTGACTTATGCATTTGTGTATGAACTATTTTGTATACAATTGTATGAATCTCGTTGTAATCATATTGTTGGTTTAACCTGTCACTTTGGATTGTGGATTATTCTGCTTTCCATCTTGTGATTCTATTCAGCTTGTGTGTTCCTTTCAAGTTGTGTACTATTACAGGCTTCTAAGGGATACACTTCCTTTTCCCTTCCATGTGTTAGAACTCCCATGCATCTCACTTGACTCGCTACAAGGTCACACACTTGCTTTCGACAAAGATATCACACTTACTGCTATCACAGCCAAGGCATTGTTTTACTACCCACTGTTGGGACTCCTACTCCAAATGGTTTAAGGTCTAGTTGGGACTTCTTACCAGGGATATCCCCTGACATGTTGGCGGGTCAAACACCGTCAATATTTCTGGAGCTAGAAGGAGGGCCAGATGACAAGTTGACTCCTCAAAGTCTGTTTTGAATCTCTACACATTCTTCATGACTTACATTACACTTAATCCTCCGACATGTCTGTCTCATGAATGTGATTTTGAAGTGTCGAAGGATCTCCTTAATGACTTGTCATGTAACACATATGATGGTGAAGGTAGAGCAACCTTGCTTAGCCATGGAGTGGCCTTCATGGGTTCCTGTGAAAATAATGAAATCCATGAGGATCACATTGCCTGGTCGATGTTCGCATTCATGTTCTGAGGACACACACTGTAATGGTGTGTCACATTACTCGCAACTGCCATCCACTCTTATGATAAGATGATCGAAGAGTTGGCTGCTTTCTATCATTATGATCGTAAAGCACTCAATAAAAAATTTCTGGAATTACAGAAAGCACCTAATGAATCCCTTTTGCAATTTTGGAAACACTTCCAAAATCTCGCTTTTCAAATCCCAGAAGATGAAATTGATTGGAAATTTATTCATGAAATATTTTAGTATCTTCTTCATATATCTAAAAATCCTCACATGTTAGAACCATTCGAACCCCTCCCAACATACCTTGGTATTAGAACTACCAAACCGAAGACGAACAAGGTTGCTATCACAAGTGACCCTTTGTTTGCTTCCCATCAAACAAATCTAGCTCCGTAGTGCAAGGTGGGAGAAGTTGTGAACCCATCTGTTGAATTTTCACGTCCTTCCACCCAACCTGGTCTGGATATCTGCATAGATTTGGCTTGTAATCATGTTGGTTGTCACGTGAACTTGTTCTCTCAACCTTGGTCCTCTTATTTTGTTGATCCTCCGGATTGTACTGTGTTGTGTTCTCCTGTTTCGGACTCCACATTTGTTGTTCACAAGAATCAAGTTTTCGACAGATTTGTTGTTGAGTAGCCAGCATGTGTTGTCATTGATGATGAGTATGTGTGGGAATCTAAAGAAGGACCTACGGTGAAGGATGGCCTCCTTTTGTTAGCACCTCATCGATTATTTCCTAACATTGTTTTGTGATTCTTCCATTTCTAATTTGTCCTGTGAAAATCCATCCTTGGATGTTTTTGCTTCTGATAATTCACGGAACACACCAGATGTCAATTTTTCATTTGATTGGGGAGAGGACACATCTTTCTTTCTGAATCCACCCAATCTATCATCTTTTCTTTCTAAAAACTCAAAGGGTGAACATTTTTGTTTCTCATCAACCACTCTATATGATTCGTCAGATCATGAGGATGTCAATGAACATATCGAATTTTCTAATCGTGGTTGTTGTGATCTCTTTACTCCTTTATTTGATCATGATGTTGATTAATTTGTTGTTGATATTTCTAAGCCACCGGTCTTCAATGATCTGCCCACTGATGAAGTGGAAACCCCTCAAGTTGTTAAGGCACTTCAACTCGAGTTGATGGTTATGTCAGGGCCTTGCTATCTTGAGGTCAATTCCACTTTAGATCAAAAATCTATTGAAATACCCCAGGCTCCTCATCACACTCCTCTTTGCATTAAATATAAATCTCATCCACAGATTTCACATCCTCCACTTGAATCACGTGATCCCATCGCTCATGCATTGGAGGAACCATACACAACGAGCACTCTTGCTAAGAGAAAGTTGTCTTCCTTTTTTATGTTTGCTCATTTGTCACTGTCAAAAGAGTGTACATGCTCATCGTCCACGCACTGTGTGTTGCAACACCATGGTATGTCCGTGGAGTGTTTGTCTTGCACTTTTACTCTTTTATTTTCTATGGACGCATTCAAACTTCAAGCTTGTTGGTCTTTATTTCCTTATCTTTTTTGTGTGTTGGTTTACTTGAATATCTTTCTGGTCGACTATGCCTTCACCAACATGGGTCAACCATTGCACTGGTGGCTGCATTGGAAATATCACTTTACGTGAGTAGGACCATACACTGTTTATCATAGGATTAGTAGTAGTATTTGTTTCTTGTTTGTTTTTATTGCATGTTTTCTTTGCTTACTTGTTTTACTTTCATTTATTTATGTCCTTTGCTTGCATTGTTCGTTTTCCTGTTATGCACCCATAGGTTTAGCTTCACATGAAACCGTGTTTGGCTCTTGAGATAAGCGAGGTGAAGTACAAGAGGACTTATACATCTATCAACAATCAGTTATATGTTGTCCTCTCTCTTATGAAGAGCTTGTTGTCTTCAGTCGATGATACCCTAATGGAAAATACGTTCTGTTCAGAGTGAGTCTTGGTGAAAACACAATGCTTGCACTTTAACTAGTACCGCCTACTATAATCGATTTTTTTATATTCAGTTAACCCTTGTCAGCTCAATCAAGTAGAGTAAGGTGAGCGGGAAAACCTTAACAAGTATGTCAGAGGTAGATATAGCATACTTATCTAAAGGAACAACCTCTTCTGCCTCATGAAAATAAATAAGTTCCTATGCATAGTTCTCTGAAAATGAAATATATATATATATATATATATATAAAGGCGAAAGAAGAGAAAATATTCCTGCGCAGAGAGGTGATGCAATTAACTCCACTGGGGTACTGACCAGGCTCGCTGGCAATAGAGTGATGCTTGTGTTCCTACGTGACTCCTTTGGGGTACTATCCAAGTCTATTGGTAGTGGAGAAACACCATAGACGAAACTAAAACTCTTACAGTCATATTACTTGTGCATTAATATACCCCTCTTCCAAATAAAAATAACTCAGTTGACCTGGCTTGTTATGTGTTTGGCCGATCAAGAGAATGGTAGGGACTATATCTTTAACACAAGCTAGTGAGGAAGCCATGATGATCAAAGAATCGAGCAATACTTCTGAAGGATTTAGAATCACTTTACATGAAACAAGGTCTATACAGAGAGCTAGAGTTTTATCAGTTTGTCGCTAATGTTTTAGCGGCTACAACCACCCTCCAAAATTTTGGCTTCGCATTTTTTTGGAGCCTCCCTCCTCAAAATATTAGTAGCTTGTCTTGCACTTCTCAGGTACCTGTATTTTATTTGAAGTTATCTTTCACCTTGCAGCTTGTGTTTGCTAACTTGTTTTTTTGACAAACCACAAGCTGACCCCATGACTTGGTTCACATTCAGTTCCTACGATGTCTTGGAAAACTGTGCAATCCTAGAGGGAAACCAATCTTGCTCTCAATAATTGTGCAAAGCAGCCTGACAATCAGCCCTGCTCTCCAGAAATGTGTAGAGAAGTCCGGAAAATAGCCTTGCTTAGAGCTCAAATAAATTGCACAGAACATCCAGACACTGGGCTTCAGCTCAGGAATTGTGTAGGCCCAGCTGGTAGCTTGTCTTCAGTTGGGAAATTGCATAGAGCATGAGAGGCAGTCAGAGCCACTCAACCCAGGAATTGCGTAGAAGCATTCCTCATGTTGTTTTCTGGTGCATGTGTTGGCAAGTTGCCCAATTCCCTCGAAAACTGTGCAATCTTCCCATGCATGGATGGCAGTCTTTCCTGAAAAACCAAAAAGCATCCCTAAAAATGGGGATCTATTTTTATCCCTTGGAGTTACATGCAAGTTTATATTAGAAACTTCCCACCAAGTGTCATTTTTTCCTATATTTGTGGCATTCGCATCATAAACCCTAAATCTACCAAATCTATTTAATGGACGCCCCAAAGCTCATTCAACACATTCGATCTTGGAGCTCTAGCATTCCCAAGGCATCTAGGAACCTTCGGCACAATTGACGCAACTTTTCCAAGTAAGTTTTGCTTTTGAAGTCTTTTGCTGCTTTTTCTGTCGCTTTTATTTCCTTGTCTTGTGTGAGTGTTGTTTTTCATGTTTTATTGAATAACCGTTGGTGTTTTAGTTTGTTTTAACTTGTAGAAGTGTTGCTTCAAGTTTTTCATTGTCTTTCTTAAGTGTCACATGCATAACATTGTTTTTGCACTAACAGTCGTCGTTGTGGCAACCCTCTCCACCAACGTTATTGTTTTTTCGTTTGATTGATTCCTGCAACGGTTTTGATTACATGCATGATCATTCATTGATGTATCCACCATACTTTTCTTACGCTTTCAGATCTACTCGTTTTCAAGTTACCCTTGGGCAGATCTAGGTTGCCTTGGCTCAGGTATTGCTCTCAGAGGCATGCTTTGCGCATTCCTGAACTTGAGGCTCTGCCTTGGCTCCAGGAATTGCATAGAGTCTGCCTATCACTGGCCTCCAGCTGTTCTCTACATAGTTTTGTGAGTTAAGGCCTAGTCTTGCCCACTGGGATTGCACCATGCGCAGTCCCAGCCAGTTGTCAAGCCGGATTGAACTGCACATTATGTAGTTCCAATCCACATTCAACCCAGCTGGACTGCGCTCTACGTAGTTCCAGTCAGCAGCAGGTCTCATTGGCAGCTAAGACTGTGCAATGCGCAGTTCCAGCTACCAGTCTCCCAGCCTTGAGAGCCACTACTGCGCAATATTACCCAATAGTCACCTAGTTTGTTGCATGATCGATCCTTGAAGTGCATTGTGTTTTTAAATTGACATTTGCTTGTTGTGAGTGTTTGCTTTGTCTCTAGGTACATCAGTTATTGAGAAATCTCTTAGCAATACAGACATCATGGTTTCTAAGGGAGCTAGATTAAAGGACACTATAGACAGCAACACTAGAGACGTGGTTAAACATGCGACAATAAAATTTCCCATCTATGCTAACACACAGTTGTTCGTAGAGAAGGGCATGAATATCACATTACAAGAAATAAAGGACATATTTGCAAGCACTTTCAAGGAAGATCTGGAAGATCAACAAGTCTATATCAACATTCACAAGTGAGGCTTTTATAGGGTTGCATGCAGGTACCCCTCCTTCCCATGCACAGATATCATTCACTGGGTTTTCTCACATACTCATCCCGAGACGATGACACTGAGAAGCACCAATGGAACATATATTTCCACCTTAAACACAGAAAACTACCATGTGATGTATCAGTTTGTTGTAGTTGGTGAACTACATGGATGCATTTTCTTCACTCCCAACAATAATGTGAACTCAATAGATATCTTGAATCGTTGGGTAAAAGAGCCATCAAAGTTCAGAATGACACCCAACCAGGTCTACAGGACAAACTCACTCAAGAATGCTTACCAACTCTTGGTCATCTTTGCATGTCATTTGTATGGCTAGGAGAGCACGGAGACCTTTCCGCAGAGTTGGGTTGTTATGTTGGATCAGTTCGCAAATGAAGGAAGGCCTTTCAACTAGACGGGCATGTTGGATCTAAAGCTAAAAGTGCAAGTGGAAAATTCCCATAATATGCCTAAGGATGGAAAAGTAAGATTCTATATGTTTGCATACCTAATTGATGCAATCTATGCCCAACAACAGTTCCCTGGCATGGATTAGACATGGAAAAATGTTTATTACAAGTTGCTCTCTAAGTGTAGCTACTGAGTTCCCCTGAAGCGATGTAGGCATTGCTCAACATTACAGATTGGTATGCCTCACTCAGTAGCACCTTCATCAGGATGTTTGGCATGGAGAAGCCTTTACATGAGCTATCAAGGTTTGCGAGGAACAAGTTGCTCATGAAAAAGTTTGCATACCACATCTCAACAAGGTTATCAGCGGCACTACACGGGAGGAAGAAGGCACCATGGCCTAATCTTCCTTTGTGGATTGGGTTGTACAAGATTCGCACCTTGAAGGATGCAGATGTCAAGACTATGGACTTGAAGAAGTTCAAGTTTCGACGCCAAGAGTTTCAATCCATATGATCCTCGCTGCATATGAAAGAACCATTGTGTGAAGGTGTACTTCCCATGGGTCCATGGGGCATATCATTGGTCGAAGGAAGATCCTTGGAGGTATTTATATAACTCCTCTAAGCTCAATGAACTGGTCAGCATGGTTGTCAAATGGAAAGTAGCACTCTTGGTAGTAGCACCACAGGAAGTAACAAAAATAGCAGCAAACAGGCACAAGACAAAGGTAAGAGGAATATTGTTGAAAGTGCAGAGGCTGAGAAAAGCTACAAGTTCAAATAAGATCCACTTGTTGAGATAGTAGCTTTCAACAGCGCGACAGGAGAGTAGTGCAGAGAAAGAGGGAGAAGCAAATATTGGAAGAAACAGAGAGGAAGTTTAAGGAGATGAAGAAGAAGTTGAAAGTAGAACAAGAGGCCAAGAGGAGAGAGAATGAAGAAAGGCAGAAGCAGGAACAAGAAGAAGGAAAAGCGCACTAACATAGAAAACTGCACAGATACAGGTTGAGACAACAAATCAACCAGCAGATGATGAACAGGGAGAGGAGGTGCAGGTTCCAGAACTTGCTCAGCAGGTTGAGCAGTCAATTGAGGCAACAAACATGGAGACAAAATAGGATCTAGAGGGTCAAGACATCGATCTCATGCCAAGGGCATCCGAGATTGTACCACAGTCTTTGCCACCTCCAAAATCACAATTAGTCCTGAGCGAGCAAGGATAAGTTTTTCTCCTTGATGATGATCCAAAGACGGATGTGTACAATTTGGCATTTGACGAGACACAATAGAGGATTGTACAGGCACGAAGAAAGCATCTCCCACATCACCTGTGCACACATAATAAAGGGTGATTGTACCATATGTTAGAAGACATCCAATTTACATGGTTGAGGCCTCTAAGGATTATGCAAAAGCCTCGAGCTCAAAGGTTAAGTTCTTGATAGCAGAGAATGATCGAATGGCAAAGGACTTGTAAGAGACCATACAGAGAACAGAGCATTCTGCAGAATCCACCATGATAGAGAAGAATAAAAAAATAGTGGTGGAGATATCAACTTTGGAGGCCACCATGCAGATAGTGTATAGAATATTTATCACCGTGCACAAAGTGGTTGCCCATTTATATGGTTTTCAACATCAGTACATGCAGACAACCCAAACTCTCAAAGGCATTCACACTGCTAGTGCGCACATGCAAGAGTGGTCAATGAGATACAAGGGAGCCTGACTTTACTTTCACAAGAGGATGTATCCAGAGGTTGAGCTAGACAAACCACAAATTCAAATGTTGATCCGAAACTATGAGCAGCCCCCTCCACTCATCACTAGCATTAAGGCTTCCTATGCACAATTATTCAGGAGTCTAGATGTCATAGTGCAAACGCATAAGATCCCTTCCTTTGGAACCCTCACCCAAGCCATGAGGAAGAACCAAGTCATTCTTGATGCCAACAGGTACATAGAGTAGTTGATGCGTGTATCCGCCAGTAATGACTTGAAGCTCATTGTAAAGAACATGCAAAGGTACGTCATTGGTCCAACCACATTCAGGACAATGATGTGCATGATTCAGGATGAGTTGGACAAAGGTTTCATAACCATATACCCAGAAGCCATGGAGGCTAGAGTACACTTCGACAAAGATGTCACCAAACAATATGAGGATGCAATAGTGCAGTACCAAGCTTGGTATCAATTCGCCACCAAAGATCACCGCGAGGAGGTTACCGAGTTTGTCTTTCCCCAAGAGCCCGGTTGATGTTGTTTGTCTTGTCAGGCTGACTCAAGCCTGTTTTTGTCCCACATGGGTATATGTGGAAATTGTATTATTTTAAATATGTTGTAAGTGAAATTCCAAGTGTCATTAGTGGAATGTGATCAGTCACTATGTAATGTGAAGATCCATGAGGGTAGTCCAAGAATCAAAGAGGAATGTCAAGGGTCACCCCACCCTTTGCTATATATAGAACCTCATAACTCATAGTACAAGCTTTTGGGAGCCAAGATTTTGGCTAGGCATTGCTTAGAGAAGGCTTGGAGAGTATTGTGACGAGCCTTGGCTTCTCCATAGTGTAGAGTGAGTACATCTCTTTGGAAGAGAAGGCAGTGTTGACTGTAATGTTCCACTACTGAGGCTAGGGCCATCAATGGTGTATGTATGGATTGAAATTTCACTATATATACATATATATATACATATATGTATACATATATGTATATATATATGTATATGTATATGTATGTATATAGTATGTATAGTGACATATATATACATATATATTACTACATATAATAATATAATATATATATATATTTATATTATATATATTATTATATATATATATATTTATTTATATATAGATATATATAATAATATATTATATATAAACAGAGCTACCAAGTTTCATGCATATATTGTTATTGTAATTGGACTATTCTGGTTGCTTTAGAAATGTATGTTATTTAACTTAAGCATTTGTGTATGAACTGTTTTGTATACAATTGTATGAATCTCATTGTAATCGTGTTGTTGGTTTATCCTATCACTTTGTATTGCGGTCTATTCTACTTTCCATCTTCTGATGTCATTTGGCTCTTGTGTTCCTTTTAGGTTGTGTATTATTACAAGCTTCTAATGGATATACTCCCTTTTCCCTTCCATGTGTTAGAACCCCCATGCATCTCACTTGACTCACTACAAGGTCACACACTTGCTTCTAAAAAGATATCACACTTACATCTGTGCACTATAACAGTCAAGGCATTTCTTTAATATCCACTGCTGGGACTCCTACTCCAAATGGTCTGAAGTCTAGTTGGGACTGCTTACTGGGGAGATCCCCTAACATTTTGGCAGGTCCATCACTGTCAACACCTCCATGTCCTTCCTTTTCCTTCCTTTCTCCAATGCTAAAATTCTCCAAGAATGCTCTAAGTGTGCAAGGGTATGAGAGAGAGAGAGAGCTCCAAAACTGAACTAACAAAAGGTTGTGAACTAATCCTCAGAAGGATTTTTATTAATGAGGCCTCTAATTTTTTCAATTTCCATTGTTTTCCTTCAATTTCCTCCTCACATGCAACCTATTACCTTTCACCTTCATTTTCTTCCAATTTCCTTTATTTTCATAAATAAAATTTCAATCAATGCCTCTTGCTTTTTCAAAGCCTTTGTCATTTCCTTTACCAATTTCCTCTAGCCATAACAAACCAAATGAACACCTTCTAAGATTTTTTTCCCAACATTCATCTTGGAATATGTGTCCCATGACCTTGGTCTTATTTTGCATTTATTAACTTTATTACATGGATTTTTAACCCGGGGTTGTTACATACCCCTCCCCCTTAGGGTAACATTTTCCTTTGTGTTCAATGATACCTACAACTAGTAAAACAGCGAAAAACCAAAACATACTACCCATGGAGCTTTACAACTTAGCTCGATGCAGTATTTACAATGAACAACCTATTAAAAAGAAAGACTAACATGACAAACATAACAACATGACAACCATACTGCTTATTGGAGTTTTATAACACAACTCATGGCTTTATTTACATCCATATACATATATACATATACCAAAACTACTTTGCCTCAACCGAAAAAACAAGGAAGGATACATAGCCCACAACTAATCATCCATATCCCTTGTAGCTTCATTGGGCCTAACGTGCTTCCATTGCACTTTAACCTGCTCGATTACTCAGTTCTGGATCATGAGCATCTTTCTCTGCAAAATGCATTGAGGTTTCATGTAGAAAATCTTGTAGATTCACAAGCTAATGCAATTTTCTAAAGCAAGAGACAAGAATCTACTTCTACTCTTTACAGCGGAAGCACATAAAGATCGAGCAAACAATAATCGACAAGAGGAAGAAAATCAATGGCACATAACATAATAAATATCTGGGGGAAGCCACAGCTCAAAACCCACTATCTGTTTTGTACTAATCCAGAAAATCAAGATGAAATTACAATGCTTGTTCTCTCTAGAACAATCACAACACTCAGCAAATTCAATCTCCAAATCTTAAGCAAGATCAAGGCCAAATCTTAGCCTCTTCACAAGCTCTCCAAGCCTTTATTCCAATGTGTAATTCCTATGAATAATAGCTTGTATCTAAAGGGAAAAAATCCCCTAAAAATAGTGCAATCCCTCAAGGATCAGTTCCTGAATGCATGCACTATCAGTACAACTCAGAAAAATATAAAACAAATAGTACATTGTCCATGCACTCTAGTCTCAACTGGGTCTTTCTCAGAATCAACATGCATGAGTTTGCGATGATTAAATATTCAGTTAACTAGAGTAGCACTGGTGGAGTTCATTAGTGTCACCACTGACTATTAACTCGCTATTAGTTCTCTCAATCAGTTTGAGAACTAATTTAACTGAGTTGACTCATGAAACTGAGTCTTCTATTTTACAACTCACAATTAACTCACACTGGACTCCTACAAAGTAGGGAGAACATATACATGACTTCCAAAAGACTTCCAACTCAAATTTCCTGAGTTAAGTAAGTTTAATAAACTTAATCTAACTATTTTAAGTTGCTATGAGAACAAAATTTGAATTTAATTCACAGTTTAATTCAAGGACAAATTAAACTGGAATTTCTTGTTGCCATTTCTCAACATTTCGGTTGGAATTCTCCTTCTGGCTCCATGTACGATACAAACCAATCAATAACATGATCAACATCCTTTACATATCTTTTAAGTAATGAAACATGGAAAACATTATGGACTTTCGATGTTGGAGGTAGTGGAAGTCGATAGGCCACTAATCCAATCCTCTAAATGATCTCGAAAGGCCTGCAATACCAGGGTGCTAGCTTCACATGACCCATATTCAAGGAGATCTTCTTGGGCTTGATGTGCAAGTACACATGCTCCCCAACCTGAAACTCCTTAAATGCCCCGTGTTGATCTGCATAACTCTTCTGTCTATCCCACTACCTTTAGATTCTTCTTTATAACCTGCATTTCTTATTCCATCTCTACCAAGATGTCTGGTCCAATCAATACCCTATTCACTGGATCACTCTAGACGATGCAAGTATTACAACTCCACCCATATAGTGCCTTAAACAGACTCATCCTCAATGATTCATGATACCCACTATTGTAAGCAAACTCAACTAGTGAAAGCTACTCTTCCCACTTCCACTTCTGATGCAACACATACATCCTCAACATATCCTCCAGTATCATGTTGATCCTCTTTGTCTATCCATGTTTTTGCGGATGATAAGATGTACTGAAGGCAAACTTTGTACCCAATCCTGCAAATAACTCTTTCCAAAAGCTAGAAGTGAACTTGACATCTATGTTTGATACAATATTCTTCGAAACACCATGCAATCTCACTATATCTCTAATGAAGACATGTGCTACATCACTAGCTAAATAAGTAGACTTTACTATAATGAATTGTGCTACCTTTTTCAACCTATCAACCACAACCATAATAGAATCATGTTTTCTAGATGTCCTTGGAAAACATGTAATGATATCCATGGAAATGACCTCCCATTTCCACTTTGGAATCAGAATCAGTTGTAGCAGACCACTTGGATGCTTACACTCATCTTTTACCTATTGACAATCCAAACATCAAACCACAAACTTTGCCACTTCCTTCTTCAGATTCAACCAATAATATAATTTCTTCACCATTGTCGATGCCTTCTAATATCCCAAATGACATGAATATGGATTAACATGAAATTCCCTCAAGATAAGCTTCACAAGCTCACTGTTGTCTGACACATAGATCTTTTCCATAAATATGATCAAACCATCTGCTGTGAGATGATAGTCCACATATTTTTCACTTGTACCCTGCTTTTGTAGCATGTCCCTAAGCTCCCTATATGTGTCATCCTGTTGTACTGCCTGTAAGATCCGATCCTATAAATTTGTCCCATATGAACTCATAGCTACTATGTGATTCACCTACACTCTTCTACTAAGAGCATATGCAACATTGTTTTCCTTTCCCTTAATGTACCTGATCTCGAAGTCAAACTCATTGATCGTTGTCAACCATCTAGCTTGCCTGACATTTAGATTCAGTTGGTCAAATAATTATCTCAATCCATTGTTATCACTCATCAAGATGAACTACATGACAAAAAGATATTGTCTCCACATCTTCAAGGTGTGGATTATCGTTGCAAACTCAAGATCATATGTCACATAGTTCTACTCGTCCTCATTCAGTTTCCTTGATTCGTAACATACCACTTGTCCCTCCTGCATCAGGGCTCCACCAAGTTCTCTTTTACAAGAATTTGTACACACCACAAACTCTTTATCTGGATATGTAAGCTTTAGAACTGTAGCATTTGTCAACAATTGTTTCAACTACTCAAAACTCGTTGCACATCGCTCTGTCCATTTAAATTTCTTCCCTTTTCACTGCAATAATGTGATAAGATATGAAATGTACAAGAAATTCCTAATGAACCTCTTGTAGTAGCCTACTAACCCCATAAACGACCTTACCTCATCCACAATCATAGAAGTTTCCCATTCCATCATAGCTTTTAACTTTTCCTGATTTACTGTTATGCCTTCCTTGGAAACAACATGTCTCAAGTAATGTACTTTTTTTTGAAAGAAACTTCATTTACTAAGTTTGGCATACAACTGATGTTCTCTTAGAAACCTCAACACCACGACTAAATGTTCAGCATGCTCTTCCTCATTCTTAGAATATATCAATATGTCATCATTGAATATTATCACAAACTTGTCCAAATAAGGACACAACACATCATTCATCAATCATATAAAAGTAGTTGGACCATTAGTCAAACCAAATGGAACTAAAACAAAGTCATAATTCCCAAAAATGGTCCGGAAAGCAGTCTTGTAGATGTCCTCTTCTTTAATGCATACCTCACAGTATCCTGATCTCATATCAATCTTCAAGAACATTGTTATTCCCTTCAACTCGTTAAAAAAAATCATCAAACATCTACCACAGATACTTGTTCTTGATGGTTACCTTGTTCATCTATCTGTAATCAATGCATAACCTTAGAGTACCATCCTTATTCTTTACAAACAATATTGGTGCACCCCAAGGAGATACACTTGGCCTAATGTATCCCTTGCCAATCATTTCCTTCAGCTGCAACTTCAATTCCACTAACTATGGAGTGCTCATCATGTAAGGTGTCTTTGATGTTGGTGCTTCCCCTGGCACCAACTCAATATAAAATTCCTCTTCCCTATGAGGTGGTAACTCTAAAACATCTACTAGGATTACATCCTGAAACTGTTGTCGAATTGGGTACTTGTTCAAGACTTTTGCCTCCTCAACATCCTTACCGTTATCATTAGAAATATGCACTACAAATAACACATGCCCTTTCCTGTGATTGTGCTTTACCTACATAGTCATCACCATTCTAACTTATGTATACTTCTTCTTACCCTATAAGATTCTGTGTTCCCCATTGTCATCCAAGCACTCAATAGCCTTGTTATAAAAATTTACTTTGGTCCTATGAAGGTATAGTTGATCCATACCCAAAAGCATACTATATGATCCCAATGGAAGTACATTCAAGTGTGTTGATGTAGGCATAGTATTCAACTCAAATGCACAAGCTCTTACCCAATGATGAACTATTTTCTTTGTACTTGTAGCTAACTGCACTACCAAGATTTTGCATGCACTTCTTTATTGAAATCGCACTTATCCACCAAGTCGGTATTAACATAACTATAGTTAGATCTAGGGTCAATCAAAATAGAAATAACTTGATCACAAATCTTACCATCCATATCGATAATAGATGCTTTGTGATTCGCCTTCCTATTATCCAATGTTATATAGAGGCAAGGAATGCTCTGCCCAACATCCACAATTGTCTGTGCTTCCTATGCACTATAGATATGAGGCCTACCACGCTGATATGACGAGAAATATCTCTTGAGATGATCCTTGTCACATATCCAACTTTGCAATTGTCCTTTACCATAATCTCTATTTTGTTTCCCTCCAGGCTATGACCTATGTCCATTTCCAATTACATTAAACTCCTTATAAAGAACA
Organism: Pinus taeda; assembly: GCA_000404065.3. Classification (NCBI taxonomy): domain Eukaryota; kingdom Viridiplantae; phylum Streptophyta; class Pinopsida; order Pinales; family Pinaceae; genus Pinus; species Pinus taeda. Next base: position 162,111 of record APFE031753441.1, read on the forward strand.
ACATTCTTTTTCTCACCTACATCCTGAGGTCTTGTTCACTTCAGTTTCCATTTACCTTTAGCTTTGTCTTTCTCTTTCCAACCCTACTAAGACTTTGCCTTACACTTCGATTGCCCGTAACAATGCTTCAACTTCCTAATGACTTCTTCAAGTGATTGACGCTCATCATAAGGTTAATGCACTAACAAATCTCTAAGCTTTGGCTTTATCATCCTTAAGCTATGGTACATACCTCAATAACTCCAAGAACATGGTTGTATACTCCTTAATTGTCATCGATCCCATCTTCAACTCATAGAACTCCTTAGATTTACTATCATAGTACCTTTCGTACAAGTACTTCTTCTTGAAAAGTCTCTTTAATTCATGCCAACTCAGCTCCTTTGTCACGTTGTCTCTAACCCACTTCACATCTTTCCACCAGATGTCTATTTTCCCTTTGAGGTTGAAGATAGTTATTTTGGCCTTCATATTCTCTGTGTAATCATGCAGCTCAAAGAAATTCTTCACCCGAGCAACTAGGCCTCTGCATCTTCCAAATTCTTTAAATCTCCATCAAATGTAGGTGGCTTGGCTTTATTAAACTCATCTGGAAAATATCCCTTGTCACTTCTCCTGTAAAGATGATAACAATGATGACCATGGTACCTGTCAGAACCAGAACAAGAATAGAACCTGTGTCCACCACCTCCCCTATCTAGCATATTGAAGAACCTGCCATCTCTAATTGTGTCATCTTTATTAGACCTGTGACCACCATGAGACCTGTTTCCATATTCCCCATTAGTTTGTCCTCCTACTCACAACTAATATGTGGCTTTCCATGTTTCTACAAATCTAACAAGCTCTAAAGAATAACTGCATTGACCTCTGCTTGTTTCTCTTGTGCCTTGGAAAGTATCTCCTGTGACTGAATGATCCTCTCATTATCTACTTTGTAACTCCTTACCTCTGCCTTCAAACTTCTCAATGTGTCTCTTATATGAGGGGAATACTCATCACCATACTACTCATCTAATCTATAAGGAGAGTCTCGAGAACTGTAATCCACCATTCTTTTATTCATCTTTGCCTTATACCTCCTCCAAGTATACCATGTCAGATAAACCAAGTATAAACAAAATCAATGTAACTCATTATAGTATAGGGGAGGCTATCTCATCTACAAAATTAGTCCAGATTAGCACGATACATGTATAATCATAATCTCGTCAACATATCAACGTCAAGAATGAAAAGACCAGTTGCATACCATGACCTTATGTATGACAATCATAACCATAACAATACATGTATAATCATCCATATAGACACTGACATGCATAACAAATACATATGCATCTGACAAGCATTCATGACAAACACATCCCAACAACAACATCATCAATTTCCACATGACAATGAAATTGTAACAATGGCCACCATCATGCATACATAACAAACACACATACAACCTTCATGCATGAATGACAAGCACATTTCGGTCATTCGGCCCAAGGGTTGAACCATGCTCTGATACCAATCTATAACACCCTTCTCCCACACTCACCCAAGCTTCCTATCCCACCAAGGTAAATATGTGATGAAGAGTTATCATGATATAATTCAACCTCCTAGATCACCTTAAGGAAGTGGAATTTACAAAACCAAAACCATGCTAACACCCTCACGTGCTCTAGCACCCCCAAGGGCTAAACCACCCTTCCAAGTACCCAGACCCTGAGTTAAACCTCTATTTTTGTGTCCTGGATCTCTAGACACTAGCACAATGCTGCTGGAATTTTATTGTAACCCTCCAGTCGCATGCACAAGCCTACAAAGGAGCAACTGCAGTCTTTTACACTCAATTCTATGCCTACGACAGCGAGGTCTGAGGTACATTTTCAAGGCTAGTCTCCATACCACTTCCCAAAACTTAATGAAAATTTTAGAAATGATAAATGACACAGGGACAAATCCTTTCTTACAAAACTAAGACAAGAATTTGACCTAAATAGGCCTAACCATGATATCCATTCCATCAAACACGTGACGAACATGAAATCTACAAGTCATAAATACACATATGAACATAGGGTTCTCATACTTATCTGAGAATCATCAAGAAGGTATGATGCATTCTCACCATAGCTGCATTATCATCTATTAGGTCATACATTCATTATCCATTCATTTACTAATGAAAACACGATGAGATCCATGACTAATATTTTCCATAAAACCATACTTATAGCCAACATATAACCATAATAATAACAATGATAGAAAAACCATCAAAACCACATAATAACAAATACATGTACTCATGAAATATAAGGGAAAATAGATCTTATTAACATATGCAAAAGCCAACTAAGTTAGGGACTTCCACGTACCACCTGATCATAGATTGGGTTAAACTAAATCTTTCTTTTAGCCAATCACCCTCGTGCCATATTCCAAACATGAATGTGGGACTCACAGCAAAACTAACTAGGGTTTCCTCAAGCTTTACAGTGTATCCTTCCATTATCGATCAAGGGATTCCTATGCCCAAAACCCTCATCTATACAACCAATCTTTACCATGTATTCTTCCATATATCGGTCAAAGGATTCCTTGGCTAAAATAATAAACACACTCTACCAGGCTTTACTGCAATCCCACCATATGGCGGTTAAGGGATCACTAGGCCCTAATAAGCATGGATGCCTCTGGATCTCTCCACCTAAACTGTGAGTAATTTTCCCATCTCCACCCTCAGGCTTTACCGTGTATCCCACCATTTACTGTTCAAGGGATTCCTAGACCTTTAGGAAATTTCCTAAGACTACCCCACTAAGTTTTGAAACCATCCAACAATCTAGCACAACCAACTAAAAGAACCCCATCACACCATGGCTATCCAGAAATGACAAAGAAAGGCTGAAAACCACTGTCACACCTGGAAAAACCCATAACAATGATAGCAAGAGAACCAAATACACACATGCATATACCATGCAAGCCACAACTAGCAAGGAAATCATACATGCAACTTGATACTTGCAAGTAATCCTATTGTAGCCACTTGATCCAACTCTTCCTTGCTTGATCTTTGCTTCCCTTTAACTCCTTGTCCCCTTTGCCTTCCTCCAATGTTAGAATTCTCCAAGAATGCAAGAGTATAAGAGAGAGAGAGAATAGAGAGAGAGAAAGAGAGATCAAAAAATGAACTAACAAAAGGTTGTATATTGATCCTCAAAATCATTTTTATTAATGAGGCCTCTAATTTCTTCAACTTCCATTATTTTCATTCAAGTTCCTCCTCACATGCAACCTATGACCTTTCACCTTCCTTTTCTCCTAATTTCCTTTATTTTCATAAATAAAATGCCAATTAATTTCTTTGCCTTTTCAAAGCCTTTGTCATTGCCTTTGCTAATTTCCCCTAGCCATAACAAACCAAATGAACACCCGTTTGGATGTTTTGCCCAACATTTACCTTGGAATACGTGTCCCATGACCTTGGTCTTATTTTTCTTTTATTAACTTTATTACATGGATTTTTAACCTGAGGATATTATAGTATCTTAACACACAAATTTTTCAATTCCCCTAAATTTTAGTTTCTTCTAGTGTATGTCTTTTTGATATTAGCCTATCAAGGTAAGGTGGGATTTTAGAAAAAAATTACAATGCAAATTTATTTCTTTCCTCTTCTAAATCTTCTATTGGACGTGTGCCTTTTTGGAGATTAGCCTCTTAGGGTAAGGTGGAATTTGGAAAATACGTTGAGGGGGAGATTTGTTTCTTTCCTCTTCTATATCTTATAGTGGATGAGGATGAGGAGGATCGTATAGTACATTTCCTAATATAAGTTTTATTTCTTGAACTATCAAGGGATAAGTTTGATAAGAAAGCTCGTTATTGTAAACAAGTTGCGCCTATTTATTATTGGGGCTAATATTTAGTTGACTAGGAAGTTTAGGTTATCATGGTGATGTAGCATTTTAAGGCATGTTAGGTTGTTAAGGAGGAAGAGACTTTAAATCTAGTGGTTGAGAAACTAGATACTTCCATACTTGTGAAGGATCACTCCATTAAGGATTTTGGTTTGTAAATCGTTTGCAAGGAGGAACGATACGTTGATTGGGATATTATCATTGAGTGGGCATTACCCAAGGTGGAGGGTTAGGTGGGCACAAAGACTAAGGTTGGAACTAAGAATTATAATTATTGAAAGTATGTGAAGGATTGTACTTCATACCTTGCTCATGGGATCTTGGTTCTACCAAACTCTTCTGGTTCATGAAACATATCAATTCCATGATTCCTTATGTTCCTTGGTATAAAATATTCAAACTTGGAAATGAAGGGAATTTGTCATCTAGATGTTGTTCTTCACAAAGTGAAAATACCCATACATTATTAAGTGGGCATTCATTCTAAGGGTGTCTTTTGATTCATTTTGGACAAAATATGGCTAAAGACCTTTTTTCATTTTTCTTGTTTCTGCTTTATCTGTAATGTGTCCATTTGCATGGATAATGAGTACAAAACCTCTTTTTTCATATCTTCTAACATTCCTCATATCTCATTATTTGTAAGCAAAGAGAGGAAGAAGAAGAACTTACAGTACTCCTACCAAATCTACCTTTCTTTTTGTTTTATCAAGAATGGTTCTTGAATATTTTCTTGATGGTTACATAATATAGTTGATATATGTCTCCATTAACTGGGAGATTGAATGTTTCTATCAAATCTTCCTTTATTTGTATCAATAAGACAAGTTTCAAAAAGTATTCAGTTGCGCAGGAAGTCGATGTTATCATGGTGGTGTAGTATTCTGAGGTGCAATAGGAAGTTAAGAGGAGGAGGCTTTAAAGCTAATAGCCAAGCCACTAGAGGCATCCATCCTTGTGAAGGATTACTCCATTGATAATTCTGGTTTGGAAAATGCCTGTAAGGAGGAACAACAGGATAATTCAGGTATTTCCTTTGAGTGGGCATAGTCCAAGGTGGAGGGTTAAGTGGGAACCAAGATTGAAGTTGGAACTATGAATTATAATTATTGAAATAATGTGAATGATTGTACCTCATACCTTGTGATAGGATCTTAATGCTACTGGCCTCTTTTTATTCATGAAGCATATTGATTCCATGCTCCCTTTTCTTCCTCAAAATACAGTTTTTAGACTTGGAAATGAAGGGAATTTGTTAGTAGGATTTTGTTCTTCACAAAGTGGACATAACTATACATAAGTGGTCATTCATTCTGAGTATATTTTGGTGCATTTTGGACAAAAGATAGCCAATGCCCTTTTTGTATTTTCTTGTTTCTTCTTAATTTGTAATGTGCCCATGTGCATGGATAATGAGCACAAAACATCTATTTTCATATCTTCTAACATTCCTTCTATCTCATTTTTGTAAGCATGGAGGAGGGAGAAGGGCTTACCATACTCCTACCAAATCTACCCTTATTTTTGTTTACTCTACAATGGTTCTTGAATATTTTTTTGGTGGTTGCAAAATCTAGTTGATATATGTCTCCATTAACCAAGAGTTTGAGTGCTTCCAACAAATCTTATTTTATTCCTCTCAACAAGACAAGTTTCAAAGAGTCTTCAGCCATGGTATAATTATGCTCCCACTTGTAGCTAAGTTGGAATATTTATTCAAAATACTCCAGGGATTCATTGTCCTCTTAGGTCATACTGAAGTTTTCAACTCTTATATCTCAAGCTCAATAATAGTATATGTACTTGTTTTTAAATGTTTGTTTCATTTTCTCCCAACTAGTAATATTGTTCCCCTCAAGACTCATGAACCATATCCAAGTCGCATCTTTTAGATCGGAGCGGAAAAGTTGCAGTTTTTACTCATCAATAGTATAATCATAGGTCTTGCATATGACAAGAAACTCAAACAAACAAGCAGAAATATTTAGTAGTTAGCTCATAAAAGTGAGGGAGTACAAATGGATTGATGTTTTTTAGCCTAGCCTATCTATTATATTTTGTGATGGGAAATTCAAAGACCTCAAGTTGATCTAATTCTTTAGCCATTGTTTAATAAGGTGGAGAACTAGCTCCTTCTGAGAGGGTCTCAAATTCTCTAACTTGCTCTTCTAGAAAGTCCTCAAAACTTCATGTTATTAAAGAAAGTGTTTCATAATCAGCTAATTGCTACTTATAGGTTGAAAAGTGGGGGTTTCTGGTAAAAAATACCTTACCTCTAATTCTAGGAGGCATGCATGTTGATATTGAAAAATGTGGAGATTTATATTTTTTTGCTAATGCATAGCTGGAAAGAAAGATTGAATGTTTTTGACACCTCCCTATAAACGATGCCAAAAAATGATGGCCTCCAGTATTACAACAATAATGCTACAATTTTTAAATTATTGGCTTTAAATGTAAACATGTGGTTCATACAAACCTAAGAGGTATCTTGCATTATATGTGTAAGCCACACTTCTTCTTAATCATTAATGCATCTATCGATCTATCTAATGAAAAAAATTGTCTATTGGTGATTAGGTGAAAAGATGTAATCAATTCATGGCTAGTCACTAAGCCAAAGTAAAATCCCAGTAATTTCAAATTGTAGGAAAATCACTGTTACTAGAAAAAAATTTGCAAGATAGTAAATATTATTGCTAATTTGAAAGAAAAAATAACTAATATTAATTGAAAAAAGAGAAAATCCTAATACTACTTTCATAGAAACAAAAAGAATATCACTAACTACAAAGAAAGAGAATTTATAAATGCAGGAAACATAAATAAATCCTAAAAAAAAGGCATGCTTCCTCAATTATTTGAAGAAGGGTGTAGTTGCATGCAATTACAAGGCTTCCAATAACCACTATAAGAATTGCAATATTAATGGCCATATGGAATAGAATTGTTGTAAGTTGCACCCATATATGCATCCTAATTGGTGCAAATAGTATAACAAGAAAAAAATTATTGTTGTTGATGAAGACACGCAATTGTTATGACATTGAAGGTAAAGTTACATGTACTTTTTCTCAAAGAGAATTATCTTTGAGTAGCCTTAGTCCAATGGAAGAAATAGAAATAACTGGACCCTTACACATCAAGTTCTAATTGAATAAATTAAAGTTCATTTGTCTCTTTAACCTGGGATCTTAGTCCAATTTAATTTTAGCTCAACTGGTTGAGATAGTTGTATGGAAAGGTCATCCTTATCCATATCCTTTGGGATGGGAGAGCTAAGACATTGAGTTGAGAGTCACAAAGTTGTGAAAAATAAGAACTTTAGTCGATGTAACAATCATAATTGTAGTGGAAAATGTGATTGTAGTGGAAGTATGAGTGGTAAAATTGAGAATCCATGTATCTATGTAAGATATTTCATGTCTAGATGAAGGGAAAACCGATACCACTTGGTCAAAGATGGAATTATTTTTGGTGTATATACACACAAGGGGAAATTTAAGCCTATAGTTAGAAATACACACTATGAAAGTAGGTTAATTAATGCAAATGAGAAGATTGTGTTTCTATTCTTGAGGAAGAATTAACAACAAAAAGTAAACGTGGAGACTAAAGCATCATTGAAAGGGAACATTAAAAACCAGAGAACAAAATTGGAAGAATTAATAACTACATATAAGAATCATTTCAAGAACCTAAGGGTCTACCACTTAAAACATAAGTTGAACACAAGGCTCAAGCATTGTCAAATTATTTATTACCCAACATTGGATTGTATTAACAATTGATATTGGCATCATATGAAGGTGAAAATGCAGTTGCAACGACACTTGAAGCAAGAAGTCATAGAGCATAGTGCTTCATATTATTAGTCACCAAATATCATAGTGCCCAAGAAGGATGGATGTTGAAGGATGTGTATTTCCCATTGAGTATGGAACAAGATAACAATTAAGAATCATATCCATTGCCATATCTTAATGACTTATTGGACTAGCTACAACAATCCAAGTTCTTCACTAAGGTGGACCTCAAATTGGATTACCACCAAGTCGAATTAAGATAAGAAGACACTTGGAAGACATTGTTTTAAATGTGATACGACTTGTAAGAATGGTTAGTTATGCCTTTCATATTATGAAATGTTCCTACAAATTTGATGTGTTAGATGTGATTTGTTGTGTTCATTTATCAATTATTTTATGATAGTTAATTTGAATGATATATTTGTATTTATATGTAGTTAAGAATATTGTGTATCGCATATAAAATTGGTATTGGACACACCTAAGAGACATTAGTAGTTGGCTAATTTCGAGAGTGTGGATTTCGTAAGCATTTATTGATTTACCCTAAACATGTGATTGGTGGCAAGGATTGAATATAGATCCACCAAATATTGAATCCATCAACTTGTGGTTGAATCCTATCAACTTATAAAGGTAAGAAGTTTTGTGGGAGCATCACAATATTGGTCAAATTTTAATTGCATAATTTTCATTACAAGTTGCACCACTTCATGTTGTAATGGTAAAAGTGAGGGGTTCACATTGGAAAAAAATAAAAATATTACATAGGTATTTTAATTATACCCATAAGAAATATGGTGATAAAATCTCAAACACTACCCCTAAAAATCGTAGATCTATAATTAATCTCCGAAAATATGAACCCATGCACCCAAAAACCAGTCCCCCAATTAATCACAAACACAACATAATAAACATGTCAAGCTTGAAGAAAACTTGGGAGATACTTACCTTTGATGTCAAGGGGGGCCTGAGAGTTCTCTATTAGACCCAAATGATCCTAACAATCTCAAATAATAGGTCCCCATCATCTCTAGGTAAATAAAACTTTTGAGTTAACTTTAATAAAGTGGCTTAAAAGTCACTTAAATTGAGAAAGACAAGAGCATAAGGACACAAAATAAGACTTGCTTCCATTTCTCATTTGGGTCTCACTTAGGTTCCCATTGTTTCCTTTTGATTGTATCTATAGTGTCTTAGATGTGTCTCCCATGCATCATTTTCTTCTATCTTTTAATGTGACTGAGACCTCTTGAATCTATTTATAATCTTCTTAGTGAGGGTAATTGTGTCTAATCCCTATCCCATAATGCAATGCCCCTACATGCTAACCCTATATAAACTGGTTAGGAAATTTCCCTATCCATTATTGAAGAATGTAGCTTTGGCCAGTCTTCATAATCCTTGATGTATTGATAATACTATGTAAAAACACGAAAGAAAATTAAATTTTAAATTAGAAGAAAGAAAATTAAATTTTAAATTAGAAGAAAGAAAATTAAAAGAAATGAAATGAACAAAACCACCTAAAATTAAGATCCTCGGAAATAGCTCATACTCATCATGTAAATAACATATTTACCATAAGTTACTACCCACCATAATTTAAGCAAGTATTTGTGTAAAAGATGGGATAAGGAACAAGATGTAAATAATATACTTACCAAGAATTATTGCCCACCATTGTTTATGTAAAGGTGCAGACTTACTAGAATTTAATTTAAAAAGAGACATGATCTAATTTACAAAGAGGCATGTCTCTTAGGTACCTTGAGTATAAAATACACTTGAAACTTTGCTTTTTATACATTCACTTATCACTCACATATCTCTCTCTTACACACGTGATCTCACATATCTTAATTTTTCAATATTATGATCTCTACTTTTATTTCATTGTTATTGGTTGAATTCTTGAAGTGTGGTTTCTTGATGAAAATAAAATAACTATAATATATATTCACAAGTAATTACCATAGTTTAGAAATAGTGCTTGTATCCATTGCACTCTATTTTTCAACATAGTATGAGAGCTTTGTTGAAGCAAGGAAGTCAAAGATCACATCTAAGCCTATGCAAGAAAATGAGTTGATATTTGTCTGTCAGTAAAGCTAAAGATCGAGTCACCTTAGATTAGGATTAAGATCCAACATAACCAAGTTATTTTTGTTCAAAAAGTCATGGCCTCAAAATCTAGAATGGTGATAATAAGGGGCCAGCTAAAAATTACTTGTGCTATATGATATGCCTAGTACACAAGTTCACAAGAAGACAAGACATTGATAAATGCACTAAAGAAGTCTTTATGCTTGAGATATATGAGTAAGCAACTCCATAGAAAGCGCTAATCTAAATTGTTGGCTTCAAGATCAAATAATATAGATCAAGGTCAATTCCCTAATCAATCTCTTTCTAGAGTTCAAGAAACCTAGGAATGGAATCAAACATCTATGAATCTATGATGATGGATCCTATGAAGCTACAAGGATTCCCAGATTCATATTAGTTTGGGCATGGTTATAATGAATGATAAAGTGACCTTGTATAGGAGAGGTCGAGTATATTGCAATTGGATTTGCAAATTGGGAAGCAGTATGGCTTCAGAGGCTACTTGTAGGATTATATGATGATAGATGACAGGTGCAATGAGGCTCAAATATATCTCCACTAATGAGTAGATATTCGATATTATGTCAATACCTCTTTCTAGAGGGAAGTTTGTGCACCTTCGAGACAATCTTAGGCTTATGGAAATTACCTCCCTGGTTGAGAGGAAGAAAGGTTGATAATTGCCTCATGGATATGGTTTCTCCCTGTGTCATGTACGTCCATCAAACCATTCTCCCTAATTCTAGTCAATGTACTTGGCATAGGGATAACATCATGGACAAACATTATTCTTGTGGAATGTGCTCTAATCAAAATTAAGGATGTTATCCATGTATCAAGTACATTGACCAAAATTAGGAAGAATGATACAATGGACATGAATTTGTGTCAAGTATTGTTACCAGAATTAGGGAATCCCCGTGTCAGGTACTACGACTTGAATTAGGGATAATGGTTCAGTAAAGGCTAGTCAGTGCCTTCTAGCATACTGCTTAAATCTCTGAGAGAGTTTCTTAGATCTCTCAAAGAGCTACTCATATATCTGAGGGAACTACACAGATCACTATTTAGAGAGAGTTACTCGAATCTCTGAGAGAGATTCTTGGATCTTTGAGAGAACTACTTGAATATTTTTTTAGAGAAAGTATGTTTTGGCATCCAACCTAGGTTGAGGCCATTTGGAATTTCATCTAGACTATGTGCTCTAGTTGTGTGATTGTGAACAAGGACTAGTCTGGATACCACGAGGTTGAGTAGTTGATCGAATCATGGTGACTAGATGATATTGATGTTGTATTATAAGTACTAAGTGGATTCCATGATTTTTGTAGGTCAAGAGGGTTGACCTGGATGATTGCGATGTTGGTGTTTATGATATTGATTATGATACTTATCTTAATATTGAATCGAGTTCCCTCACGTCATAAGGATCTGAAATGATGTCACTCTGAAAATGCTAGAAAAATCATCCTTTTTGTGAAGTTCTGGAAGGCATTAAGAAAATGTCTCAGTTTGGACTCATATATCAGCTTGAAGTATCTTTATGAAACTCATGACTAGTACATGTACAAAGGAAGAACTAATGCTACACAATGTTGAATTTGTCATGGGAATTTAGACCTACAAGAAGAATCGTAAAACTAATGCTTTAGAGTAATGAAACCTATATTACATAATTTTTGGATCAGATCACAACCACATATGAAAATTTTGTGACCTTTTCTCTGATTGAAGTAATTAGCATATGATTTATTTGAAAAATGTTACTATGGCATAAACCTTATCTTGCAATAAATTGTTGAAAATATGTTTGAAGTATACCTTTGAATAAAGTTTGATTACAATGAAAAAAAAGGTTGAACTATCTTTTAAGAATCGTGATGATATATTTGGAAACAGCGGGAGAAGTTATCATAATATTACCTTAGCCAAAATATCAAGTTGTTGAATTGAAGAAGCCTGGAAATTAGCTTGGTAGAATCTAAATAATATTCTTTTAAGTTCACTTAGTTGGCTCAAATATCTTGAATTTAGAAGGAAAGGTTAGGCCCCTCTTCAAGCTTAGAAGTACCAAATATTTTTTGGTAAAGTCATTTGCAAACCCTGCACTATGATAGGTTAAGGACACAAATGACATTGAAGGTTTTCTTGCAGAGAAAGTATTGATGCTAGGAAATATATCTTCCATCTATTGTTTAAGAATGATGAAGTTATTCTTTGTACATTGAAATGAAGGCCAAGATATTTTGAACAAAATACTACTGTTACAATGATTTAGAGAAATCATATCCTCATTGGACTCTCTTGATTGATTGTTGAAAATGTTGGATATGTGAAGGGAATGTGAACTCTAGGATGTTGACATTTGATTATGAAAATGAAAATATATGGATTGTAAACCCTAACAATCATCAAAATATTGAATTGGTCGTTTTTGCTTAAGATAAAAATCTTAGTTCATGCAAGGAAGATATGACATCACGATGACATTGGGGATGAACATAATGCAAGGCCAAGATCAAGGTAGAGCTAACATTCTTCTCAAAAGTTGTTCTTCCATGGCCTCCTAGTGAGGATTGCAAGTACATATTGAAGGTTGCCAATGGATCTACAAATAGAAGGAGAAGAAGTTGAAGAATGAAGTGAAGCTTGTGGAAAAAGGATTTGTGGCAGAATCAAGCTTTGAAGATCCGAGCTTAAGAGGGAGCAGGCAGATAAGAAAATTTGAAATATGTTCGCCTGTTACTAGAGATGAGAGAATATAAGTTTTTCCAAGTAAAAGGGAGATCATGTATTTTATTTAATTATCAATACTTTAAAGAAGTCTCATAATTTAAGAAGGTCATTAAGGACTCATGTGGAGAAACTGTGATATGTTGTACTAAAGAAGGCACATATATAAAAACTTATGTTAGCTTCAAAGGAAGCTCGAAATGATCACAATAGAATATGTATTAAATTAAGAGGGAGATGGCCACTAATTGTGATCTTGAATTGATGAACCATGATGAGATCCTCTTTGTAAAAGTTTGATGGTGATAGGAAATTGATTGGTTCTTTAATGAACTTGGTTTAAATATTTTCTTTCCAGTGAATACATTAAATCAGATGAAGCCAAAGTATGATCACCGGATACTCTTGTGGTACTACTAATTATTGTTTGAAGTATGTGGTAGGAAATGACCTTATGCTACTGGGATACTCTGACTCTGATTGGGATAAAAGTGTTGTCGATGGAAAGAGTACATATGGAGGATGTTTTTGATTGGGCTCAACAATGGTTTCTTGGATGAGCAGGAAACGATATTTTGTGGCAATTAGTACTATTGAAGTTGAATATATGGCAACGTGTGCAATTTGTTGTTAAGCAGTTTGGCTTCGAAAATTGCTTTTCGAAATGTTTGAAAATGGGTTGGAATCGACCATGATATTTTTTGAGAGTCAAAGTTGAATGGAAGATCGAAGAAAATTGATATCAAGTTCCACTACATTTATGACATGGTGCATAAGAGAGAAAGAAAGCTTTAGTACATCTCCATTGATGAGAAAACGACTGACATTCTCACAAAGCCTCTATCTCCAGTGAAGTTTGTATACTTCATAAACAAGCTTGGACTAGTAACTAACTCCTCTATCAGTGAGAGGGAGCAATGATATGACATGAACAAGGGCATGGCTTGGAATATTGGTAACAACAGGAGCTTGGCCCGAACTATTGATGGGTGAACAATATGGGTGTGGCTCGTACTATTGGTGACAACAAGAGCATGACCCAAACTGTTGGTGAGATAGCATGAGGGATAAAAATTCTTGAAATGAATGCTCTCTAAGGCTTGGACACTCATGGAGTGGGTTCCTCTTTAGCATCATGGGCTAGAGAGAGGCCTTCTAATTTGGGACATGGGTTTCCCTAGGGTTTGACCATGGGGGACCCTGAACTAGTTAAAGTACCATGAGGTGAGGCACCCACGAGATCATGGTGACTAGTTGAGTAAGTACCATTGGTTTGGAGAGATAACCTCAGTTGTGGTACATATTGATGATGATGTCGATGTAGTTCAAGGACAATGACCTAGATAAATATGTTACCGATGAGATTTACCTTTCTTTTTAGAAAGATCGTGTATACACAAAACATCTGGATAGTCATTATGAATATCTCCCTAGCTAAGAGGGAGTGATGAAGAATGTAGCTATGGTTGGTCTTCATAATCCTTGATGTATTTATAGTACTATGTAAAAACAAGAAAGAAATATAAATGTTTTAAAAAAAAATCAACAAAATTGCTTAAAATTAAGATCCTTGAAAATAGCTCATACTCACGTAAATAACATATTTACCATAATTTACTACCCACCATAATTTAATAAATAAATATGCTTACTAGGAGTCACTAAGAGAAGTGATCTAATTTAGAAAGAGTTTAATACCCACCATAATTTAAGCAAGTATTTGCATAAAAGATGGCCCTTTAACAAATATGATTAAAAATGTAAATGTGCATACTTACTTGAATTTAAATTTACTAGGAGACGTGATCTAATTTACAAAGAGTTTACTACCCACCATAATTTAAGCAAGTATTTGCGTAAAATATGGGATAAGGAACAAGATGTAAACAAACAAATATGCTTACTAGGAGTTACTAAGCCAATGTTATTTATGTGTTCTTAAACACTTTAATAAATATGAGCAAAAATGTAAATATGCATACTTACTCAAATTTAATTTACAAAGAGACTTGATCTAATTTACAAAGAGTTTAGGTATATTGAGTATAAAATACACTTTAAACTTTGCATTTTATACATTCACTTATCAAACACATATAGCTCTCTCTTACACACATGATGTCCACATATCCTAATTTTTCAACAAGTAATTACTATAGTTTAGAAATAGTGCTTGTATCCGTTGCACTCTATATTTTTCGACATCCATTACCCACTAAAAGTATCCCTTAATGTACTTATAGCATTATAACTTAAAACCAAAGGTTAGCTCAATTGGTTGGTGCCATTATTGCTAGAACATTGTTGATAATTTGATAAGCTATGCATGTCCTAGTTTTGATTCCCATAGGGTTAAGAGCACTAAGTCTATGTCACTTACTTTATATTGGATACCATTGTTGGAATGAGGAGAAGCGCCTAAGAGTTTCCTATGGAGATATTTCTAAGAAAAGAAAAGAAAACACTCTAACATACACGTGAATCTTATAGTACAATTCCTTTTTTCACAAAAATATATATTGCATTAATTTTTAGAAAAGAAAAATTATAACACATTTTTTCATGCCTTAATCATAGATCCAACAACTTCAAAAAAACCCTCATAACAAGCACAATAGTACTATTACATCCAAAAGAAATAAGAGACTATGGAAAAGTTTAGTGTTAACCTAATTTATTAGAGTGGTCCTTATCATCGACAAAACTAACCAAAAAGCAATCTTAATAGAATTATATATAATCCATGTATGACCATATTGCATCATAAATAGAAAGTTAAACAAAATGGGGAAAAATAAATAAAGTAAAATCAGGGATTTCTCTTTTATGTCAAACATCCCTACCTCGAATGACACCTTGCTTTTGTAAGAGAGTTCTCTTATTTGTTGTGTTCCATGAAGATATGAGTGAAGGAAATTGTAGCATACATGGGTTCCCTCCTTTGAATGTTGGGTACAAACCTAAAAATTTATCATTAATTCTTCAATTTAGGAAAACATGCAATGGAGCCTATTTAACCTAATAGCTATATAGATGATTATTACATGTGTAGTTCATGATTTTAGTGGAATAACATCCATGTAAAACAATTAGAATCATCCAATTTCCAAAAATTAATATTTATCCATATGCAAGGATGATACAAAATTATCATTAAAGATACATAGTCCAGCACTTTTACACATAAAACTTACAGTATCATTTAATTAGAGGAAATAATGTACTAACATGCATATCAAACATTCTACATGGTGATAATTACAAGTTTCTGTTGATATCAACCATCAATTCTATATGCTTGGCTAGTATTAAATAACTGAGGTTGAATTATTCTTTGTATAGCATAAATGGAGGTTGTAGCAACCTTTAAGTATATATATACGTATTATCCACATAGTCCAAAACATATTCTCGAGACAATATAAAATTTTAGACTTCACATTTCCCAACTAAGAAAATATTCCTTAAACACAATAAATATGTCATGGTTAATATTCAACAAATAAATAAAAACAACTCAATTACCTACCTATTTAGTAGATTTACTTGGGGAAGTAACTCCATAGGATTAGTTTTCCTCCTAGCCATAAGCACAACTCATGTAGGTTTAATCCCCATGCTAAGCAATTAAATAATAAGAGTGATTTTATTTGCTATGACTCTAGTCTTTCCCACTCATCCCAATTTCCAAGCATCTTAAACAATGAGTTAAAATTGCAATCCCTTCCTATTCACAACAATCCCACTTAACCAACTTATATTCCTCCTCAACCTACACAACATAAGGAATGGGATCCCCCTCTTTGTTAAACAATCCCTCAATATTTCCCTGTTTCCTCCAATATTTTAGTGCAAAGTAGCCAAGGGGTATCTTTTTCCAAGAGGTAGGGACTTCCATTAAGTTAGTACTTCCTTTTCTTTCAACAATTGCCCATAAATCATTCATGGTTTTACACAATTTTATAGAAACTATCCAGTAAGGTCATGACTTAACCCAACAACCCCAAGCTCTCACTTGTGTTCAACTTCAACTACAAAGTATTAGGGTTCTCCTACTATACCTTCTCTTCATTTTCCCACATCCCTCAATAATTACAGCATGAGTAAATTACAAATTATTTAGAATGGATATGACTTCTTCCAAGCATGGAGAAAATTTCCCTTCCCAAAAGCTTGCATGGACACAACACTTGCATAGAAAATATGTGCCCTCTAAGAAGATCAAAAGCACAATCAAGGGACACACCAGACAAGAAGATAGAAGGCTTCATATATAGACACTTGGCACCATACTTTCCCTACTTTCCCTCTCAATAGTTCATTCCCCCATGATGCTCCAAGCAAATACTAACCCCAAGTGCACCTTTTTAATTTATTATTATATAATAAGTTTTCAATATACTCAAATGGTTGAATACTCACGACACTTACCATATGCTTACGATTCTTAATTCACCAATCCTTGATATTCCTTGTGCACTTTCATTAATATGCACATCTTGTTTAGGTTTCATATGGGGTATCACATCTCCCCCACCCCCCAGTGGAATAAAAATGTCCTTGACGTGTTTTTTCTAAAGGCATCAATCATGTTACATGTCTTCACAATCACTCATAACACCTAAGTGGCTTCCTTCTCTATAACTTAGTCCCTCAAGCAATCTAACCTATGTTTCTTGCTAGTCTAGTTGGAAACTAAAGCCAATCATTTGTCCTTACTAGACAAATTCATCATCCTTCCTAGTCATAGACATACAACTATGATGAATCATATTCTTATATTTCAATCAAAATTGAAATGTATTCATTACAATAGCCAAATTTAAACTCTAAGAAATTATTAGAATACTTAGCTTTTAGATGTTGCTTGCAATAGTCTCAATCTTTCTCATTATCTTACTTTTATTGCCAAAGTTTGGGACCATTTTAGATGCCATTTATACCTCCTAATATAGTCTTAATTCCATCTTTTTTACAACATTTCTTTTCATTGCAACCTCAGTTCACTGGGTTCATTTTATTACCATTGTTTGCACATACATCCATAACACTCAACATTTCTATTCTTTGTAATATGATTCCTCGGAAAACCAAACCCTTCCTATGTTATGATGCATTCGATAAGAGTTCACGCCTCTAAAGTTTTCTCTCACTAGCCCTAATAGCAACTCAAACAATTCATAATTTGTTCTCTCTAGTCAGATTTATCATAGTTCAAACCTTTGAAGTCATCTCACTAAACCACATTAGCAACTCAACCACATCATTATTTTCCCCCACTAGGCATATAAATCCACCCTCCTACGTCATAATCATATGAATATGATAACTTATCTCTTATCTTTCATTAAGAAATTGAAATCATTCATTACAATAAATAAATTCAAGTGAAATAATAACTTTCTTGTAATACATAGCTTTTGGAATTTGTATGTAGTAGTCCATGTCTTTATTTTGGGGAAATTCTATATGCCTTCTTTTTCTTCTCAACAT
Source organism: Pinus taeda (assembly GCA_000404065.3). Lineage (NCBI taxonomy): Eukaryota > Viridiplantae > Streptophyta > Pinopsida > Pinales > Pinaceae > Pinus > Pinus taeda. Next base: position 180,181 of record APFE031753441.1, read on the forward strand.
CATACAAGATGATTATGTAATTCACCATGTTAGGTAGGAGGTCTAGCCCATTGAAGAAGTTTCTTCATACATGTAATTTTATCAAATAAGCATAATATAATTACAACAATAGTGAGGACGAAAAGCATATGTACCTCACACAAAAAATGAGCTTGTTTATATAGCTCAACTCTGAGCTAAAATCTAGTAGATCAACCAATTACATAATCACATTAGTATGATAGGTGTCCTTTACATATTAAACTAAATATCCTATTTCCAAATATGGTAAAATAAACTAAATTCTAAAATATTTATTTATAGTTTTTCAACTTTAGGATTATTAGGTTAACAGTCCTCCCCTTTGATATGAAAGTTCACTTTTACAAATATCGAGTTCATTTATGAATTTACTTAATTTTATTCTCCCAAGAGGCTTGATAAAAATATCTAAATTTTTATCTTCAAATGGACAAAACTTAGGCTTGATGTCCTTGATGATGAGAGATCTAATGAAGTGGTACTTGGTGTCAACATGCTTAGTCAAAAAGTGAAATATTTAATTTTTTTCCATCTTTATTGCCAATGGCTAGCGATTAATAAAGTAGTTGTTGACTTTTGAGTTTCACCAAGATCTTGTAAAATCATGCATAGCCATACAATCTCACGTGTTTCTTTCCAAGCTAATATCGACTCTACTTCAGTTGAGGAATTGGCAATGGTTGCTTGATTTTGCAACTCCAAGATGTTGGTATTGAAACCATAGTCATAAAATAACCATAAGTTGGTATGATATCATAAATTTCACCTACAAAATCAACATGTATGTATCCAACGAGTGTAGATTTTTGTTCTTCTTGTAGAGAATACTAATATATTTTGTGCATCGAAGATATGTTAGTACTCATTTTGCTAAATTTCAATAACTCTCCCTTGGTTGTTGCATAAACCTTGAAAGTATGTTGATTGAATATGAGAAATATAACCGAGTATCTATCAAATAAATGAGGCTTCCAACCAATTTTCTGTACCTAGTACTATCTACCAATTCCCCCCTTCAAAATTTGAAAGTCTCAAATTTTGCTCCATGTGGGTAAGAGAAGTTTTACAATCTTCCATGTCAAATTTATTTAACAATTTGGCGACATATTTGGTTTTACTAAGGAGGATTTCATTCCTTTGTTAAGTTACTTGAAAACCAAGATAATAGTGAAGTAATCCCAAATTTAACATTATGAAGCTTGCTTGAAGTTCTTCATTGACATATTGGATGTGAACTTCATTATTTCTCGACGGCCCTTAGTATTGTCACAAATTCCAAGGGTCTTAGCTTTAATTGTCAACTAGAGTTCATACAAACTTAAAAGGGGACCACACTGTATGTGCAATAGGTATTATCTCTTCCATTTGTTGACTTCTATGTAGGTGGAAGAATTGAAATGGAATCTAGATGTATATAGATCAAACTAACTATTATATGCTACAAGAAAATTGAAATTGCAGGAAATAACTAGCAGAAAGAAAGATAGCTTGCAAAGTTAGGCTAGTTGTGATAAAGGTAGCAAAATCATTCTATATGTAATGAAATGAAAGCACACATATTTCATTTTGCAAGGAAATCAAACACACTCCTAAAATAAAAACTTGCAAACAATAAACCCTAAGTTTGCATAAAAGAAGCAACTCCTAGAATAAATCAAATAAAGGCATTTTCAAGGTATCTCTACTTCTAATTTTCGTTCTCAAGGTTCCATGAGCATTGTAATACAAAAAGGAATACAAATTGTGAGTTTGGTACAGGTTTGAGCGAGTTTAGAAGGTGAGTTACAAATTGTTACAAGAGTCATTGTTTTTCTACAAGAGATAGTTCAATGAGCAGGTGAACATGCTAAATGCAAGACTGAAAGGTAAAGAAGATAAGGAAAAGATGGAAAATCATAAGGTACATATGTCCAAAGCATCACAACAACTTATGGTAATTTTAATCTAGCAAAGTACAAGACCGTAAGATTTCCTATAGGTGCAAAACATGGTGCAGTGTAGAAACAAAAAACAATGAATGATGGAAAACAAATAAACAGTAGCAAAGAAATGACAAATAAACAATAGAAAAGAAATGAATCTAAATGTAATGTGAAAATGTTATTTAACCAATGTGACTACCACAACTATCATCAAATGCTAAGATAATATGATTGCTCATAAAACTATCTAAATAACCATGCATGAAAGTAACCTTAAGAAATAATTTGTAGAGATAAAGAAATGCATGAACAGAAATGTCACAAGATGGATCTTAAGAACTTGGGTGGGGGGCTAACCCAAGGAATCTTAGAACCCTTAGAAGGAAGCCATACTAAGAACTGAGATCAAATATCTCTTCAATTAACTAAAAAATCGCTTGTACATGAGATATTTACCAAACTTGCTTGAAATTTAAACTTCTCCTACTCTTCACGTGATTCAATGTGTTACTCTTCTATTGTCTAATTAGCTACTTAGGCCTCTTATTTATACCATATGGGTAGGGGAATCCTCCTTGAGGGTAGGTCTGCTTGCCCTCCAAAATCTCTAAAAAATTGGATCTTGTTTCCTAAGTCACCACATAGCAGTAGGAAGGAGCATTTACTGTCTTCATCCAATCAAGTTGGCATTCTCCTATAGCAAGCATAAATCCCTATGAATATCTCTAGATAGATATCATTGAAATTTGTACAAAAGCCCTTTAATACACCACACAATAATCATGTTAGGCACATAAAGCATGAAAAATTTCTTTGACTCTCCTAAGAACTCATTAACCTAGGAAAGTGTCATTAAGTGCAAAAAGGTATTCTTAATGTAGTCTTTATGTATCCAGGAGTAGTTAGATGGGCCTTATGTTTCACCTAATTGGGAGGTCTGTCCTTTCCTGTAATGATTAAGTCTACCATAGAGTACATTTATCACCAAGTGCTTGCTTTGGCATTCAGAAGAAATATATATATATATATATATATATATATATATATATATATATATATATATTATATATATATATATATATATATCGATTCTTTGAAAGAATACCTTTTAAAGATAATCATCTATTTTTAAATATTAAGCTGGAGGAGTTTCTTTCAAGCCATACAGAACCTTTATTAACTTTAAATAGAGAATCTAAATTATTACCTTTATTGTTATTATTTTAAGGTCAAAAATGGACCTCCTAAGAGATATAATAGAATATTATAAGTTAATTATTTTATGGGGGATTTATATTTGCAACTCACCTTTTGCACTAGAATCCATGTAATTATGGTTAAGTTACATTGCAATGTTGTTTAAAAGTAAAAATAATGAAAAATATTAATGGTACGACTAAAAGAAAATATGTGACTATAAATAAGTAGTCATTTTGTGGGGGAGGTATATTTACAACTCACGTTTTGCACTAAAATCCATGTAACTATAGTTAAATTACATTAAAAATTTGTGTTGACGGTGTTGGATCCCGCCAACATACAGGGGTTCTCCCCAATATGAAGTCCCAATTAGACCTCACGCCATTTGGTATGGGAGACCCATCCGAAAATCTGGCACGGTTGCCATATATTGAAATATTTTCCTTGGCTGCAATAGTTAGCACAACAGAGCAATGTGCATGTACTTTTGAATGAGCAAGTGAGTGTGCCTTGTGAAATGTTCAATTGCAATATGTACCAAGGTTCTTTCAGTGCAAGGGATTACAAGTGAGTCTTTAGAAGAAAAGTATTAGTATTGTCCTAATAAAGACACATACACATATATATGAAAGAATAGATGAGTATCTAGCGAAATAGTTCACATGGACATAATGATCATTGAAAAAATTACAACACACATTCAACAAGATGAGCACTAAATCCAATGAAATCATTCAATTTCTTTAGTACATGGAAAGAAAACACATACCACAAACATATAAAGAATAATCTTATTACATTCATGATATATGCATGAAAATTTGTTGCTTTAGTGAGCTTTGAATATTAAGCGAAAGTTCCAAGATACATTGATACAATGAGACACCACTAGCTCCAATAGTGGATCATTAAGCCACCACTTGCTCTCTAAAAGAACAAATATTTCTCTCTAATGCCTTGTTGGAGAAGCCAAGGTGAAAAGTCATTTTCTTGAATAATGAGGTTTCTTTTATAATGAGAGGAATGACCTTACATATTCCTTATGACTCTTGAACTACTCTCATGACTCTCGAACTTCTAATGTGACCTTTTTAATTCCATGAGACTTTTGGAATTTTACTAATGAATCTTTTGTCCATCTATGACTCTTGGACTTCAACATATTTATATTTACAAAATTTTCCAAAATTACATCATTATGTGATGACAACATGACAAGTAACTAACATTGATGACTTGGACCCATGGTGACTATTGTTGCCTTCTACCCTCCAAAGGGTCTTGAGAAATTATGGAGACTTCATGGGTCACTTTGATTATCAAGATCCATCATTCCTTAAAATGTTGCAACAAGGTACCTTTGTGCCTTTTATCTTCAAGATACCTTCTTTGGTAACATTTCTTGACAAATCTCCTCACATATCTTTGTCATGCTTTAGTGAGCACTTGTAAGTATAGATCAATCATGGAAAGAAAACATTAGCCATGAAATCTCTTATTCTAGCATGGTTCGTGAAAATTATCTGACTGTGAATCAACAAGGCACAAAGGAGAGAGGGATAGGCCTTTTTGGTGTAGAGCGCAATTGCAGGAGATAAACGGGGGCTTCACTGCTCACTAAGACTGCACCATGCACAACTTTGAAGGAGGAGAAGGCATGGTGGGCGTTGAATGTACTTACAAGAGGAAAGGGAGTAGGATTTTCCACTAAAATTGCACCATGAGCTAGGAAAGAATGCCAGAGCCACAAAGAGGGCACATGTTGTAGTCCTAAGGCATATGCAAAGGCATCACTGCCCATTAGAAGTGCACAGTGCACCACACTGGGAGGTAGACACAATATTGGTGCAGTAAGGGAGGACAAGCAGTAAGGAGAAGGGTATACAAGAGAGAGAGGGAGGCCTTAGGCTAGTGTAGGTCATAGTTCTAGTTTACAAGGAAGGTCTCCACTAGGCCTTAGAAGTACATAATGCGCTCTTCCTAGTCCAACGGGCAAGCTGAAAATTCAGAAAGATGTCTAAGTCTGGAAATATGAAACATAGAAAAACAGAATGACTTAGGGGTATAATTAGGCGTAACACATCCCAACTCATCAGAAAAACTTAGACTAGACCCATGACTAAGAAATATACATCAAAACGCCAATTCACAAACAATCTCCAAGTGCAACAATCAAAGTATGCACAATTGTGACCAATAAGTGTCATTTTGTGACTTGGAAGTGTATTATGACTCCAAAGTGTGTTATTGCTACTCTCGGTGATCCAGAGACACTTAGGAAGGGACATGGACACTTAAAAATTGTGTAGAAACATAAAATTACACTTGAAGACCAAAAGTGACACTTCACACGACATAAGTTAGGCTCCAAAATTCGAATATAGAAAAATTTTGGAGGGTGTTGTAGCAGCGACAACAAGTTGTTTAAACACAAAAATAATGAAATGAAATCTTATTGATGTGACTAAAAAGAAAATATTTGATTATAAATAATTATTCATTTTGTGAGGTAATAAGTCATTTTGTGGGGGAAGTATATTTACAACTCACTTTTTGCACTAGAATTCACATAACTATAGTTTTTTTGTTTGATAGGTTATGAGTCCTAAGATGATTAGTATGCCTGACTTGTGGCTTGAATAGCCGCGACCCAGGGGCATCTAAGTCACCAAAATTACTTGAGGATTGCACCCATCCTGGGCAACACCAACCCTTAGCATGTTTATATTTTTTACCACGGACTTTTAAACAGGTAATCTTCACATCACATAGTGCCTTAGTAGAACGCGTTGTCATCGTCTGCTCTATGTCTCGTGGGCATTCATGTAGCTATAGTTAAATTACTTTGAAAATTTGTTTAAAACAACAACAACAACTTATTATTGTGACTAAAAAGAGATGTAACTATAAATATTTAGTCATTTTGTTCGGGAGGTATATTTACAACTCACCTTTTGCACTAAAATCCATGTAACTATAGTTAGGTTACATTGAAAAGAAAGCTCCAAGGGTTAGCTCAAGTGGTCTAGAGCCAGATGTGAAGTTCTTTGATATTGTTATTAGTTGTTGTTGATCAGAGTTTCGACTCTCTTCTATTCCCTTCAGGCGAGGCCCCATAATCAAGGCTAGTGGTTTACCTTGTTTACCATTCATGAAATGTGGGGAAGTACTCCAGAGTTTCCCATGCTTTCATTAAAAAAAAAGGTAATTACATTGATAAAAATAATAATAAAATATTATTTATGTGAATAAAAAAAGGATGTAACTATATATAGAAGTGAAGCTTTCCAAAATGAAATCATTGTCTTTAAATAAGTAATGTCTTTTATCCTTCCATAATTAAAAACTTGAAATAAAATAAAATTTATAACTTCTTATTTACTTAGTTAAACTCTAAATTACTTAATTTTTTTTTTAAGTGAACACACACACACACACACATGTATATATGAAAGAAAAGCGAGAGAGGGCCCAACTCCTTTACGTTTGATCGCAATTACAACAAATGTATTTTTATCAAAGTAAACTGAGAGTTTACTAGTTTGTCAAGGCTTGCACCATTTTTTGCAAAAAAAATTACAACTATAGATTTTGTAGTAAGACCCCAGCAACACGACACACGTACAAAAATTCATACTATACATAAAGAAGAAGGGACAAAACTAGTCACATAAACCAAAAAGAATTTGTAGCCTAGGAGGAATCATCCTACATTGCAAACTCCCTCGTGGTTGTTGAGCTCTTTTACCACCATAGAGAGAAGCACCAAGGACATGAGTTCCATTTGAATTACCTTTTCCAGTGGATGGTGAAACATCCAGTGCAGTAACCCGATCCGAGAGAAGGGGAATTCCTCCTTTAAATCGTCCAAGGTGTCCTCAATTTTCACATGATGAGTGAGAATATTTTCCTCGATGAACAGTTGTAAAGAGGTTCTTTGCCACTCCACCATATCCTCGAGCCTATTAATTGAATCTAGCAATGCCTGTGTGGCATTAACCATCATTTTAATCACAATTGCGACTTCCATAAACTCTTGAGGGTTCACCATCCTGAAATGAAGAAAATAACTAACAAGACAATGAACCGAAGATTGACAATCCAAACCACCAAGAGCTTCATTGAATTTCCAGTGAGGGAAATGGAAAGTCGAAGACAATGATATAAAGAGATGGCTTGGAGCCTAGCATGAGCCAATCTGCATTGAAAATACTAAATTCCTCATTCCATAGCCACTAAAATTGGATAGTTGTGATAATGGGATGTTCTAATTCAAGTGAAATAAATTTTTCCTCTGCAGATGTGCCCTAGCCTCCTTATATCGCAAAATTTGAAAATGAATAGTTTGATCACTTACGTGGAAAAAATCAGAGTTAGAAAGGAGCACTTTGGAATATCTCAACCTGTACCTTCTCATTAAACACTTGTTACCTTCATAAACCGGTCAGTTTATTGTCAGGCCAGCTACAGACCCCATAGAATGCATTTTGTGACTTTTGATACCATTTTGAGGGAAATTTGGGGTTGTTTCCCTCCAAAAACTACTCAACTAAGAAAATCATGCCTCCCCTCTCATTTGCCTCAGACATATAAACCCTGGCAACACTAGCAATCAATGGTAATGTTAAATTCTTAAACTATAAGTGGAATTTCCTTTATTTTTCATTTTCATCCTTTTACAATAATTTTTAAAATTACCATGAAATGACTCAGGATGTTTCAAAGTGGTTTTGACCTCATTAGATTTCATATGTAGAAACAAGAATTTTAGAGTTCACTCAAAATTCAGCAGACTTAATGGTTTTCGGGATTTCATGGTTTGGGGGTTTGCAATGTTTCCATTTAATTCTATCATGCATGAGGGTATGAGATTTGCATTCGATCAAGAGCATGAAGCGCTTTAAGAACCTTGATGCTGGCGGCATTGATTTTTGAACTTTGTTGATGTTGGTGGTATTGATTGTTGATCTCCTCTATCATGGCCTTAACAAGAATGTACCCTCACTCAAAGGAAAATAATTGGTTAGGGATGCTAAGATTTATCTACCGCATTATAAGGCTGGGGAGATGAAACCCTTAACTCAAACCAAAATCACTAGTTAGGAATGTTAAACTTCAATTTCTATCATATTATAAGGTTGAGCAATCCAATTCTGAAGACTTTGAGCGAGATGATGTTTATGTATCTCTTGTTGATGATCCCATTTTTAGTAGTGCTGAATCAATGATGAGTTTCATGAGTGATCATGTTGATCAGTGATTTGTAGTTTTGATGTATGTTTTTGCTGCTACTACTACCACTACTACTAAGGTTGCATAGGAGTTTTAGGAGTCCTCAAACATTCAACCAAATTATTTATGTACCTCATGTTGATGATCCCTTGTCTAGTAGTGGCGATGAGTTTGATCATGATGAGTGATCATGTTGATCACTGATATGTAGACTTGTAGTAGGTCAATGACCCCATAGCTTATAACATTGCTTTTGGACTCTAGAGGCCATTTAGAGCCTCATTGATTATGTGTTATGTTGCTGATATGTATTTCACTCGGTGCCAATTTGATTTATTCACCTTTACGTGGTATATAGATTAGAAAACTTGCATATTTTATCTCTGTTGGTTGAGAATCATGGTTTTAAATCTTAAAAGTATTTTTTTCGTTAAAAACTAATTATTTCATGTATTTTTTTAAAGAATGCTACATTGATATCTGACCAATCCCAGTTTGATAGTTTCCAGTTTGATAGGTGGACCAGTCTGATCACCGGTTCCGATTGTTAAAACTATGATTTTACCAATTACATTGAAATAAATATAATATAATATAATATATAGATATGATATTTTCATTAAAACTATTTTATATTTGTATAATATAGAAGATTAAAAAAAATGTTGTTTTAAACGAGCTATATATTATATTTTATTATTTGAAATTTTTGATTTGAAGTGATATTAATTATCTATTTTTGTATATATTTAGAAATAAGTTACTTTTAAAATAAATATAAAATACATTATTATTTATATTTTATATAATATATTATTTGAATTTTAAAATTTAACTTATAGGAGTATTTTGTTTTGCATATATATAAGAGTAAAAAAATTTACTTTATCGATTGTGTTTATTATATAAATAAGAATAATTTATAATTTTTAGAAGATAAGATAAGATAATATAATTATATTTATGTCCAACTAATAACCATAAAGTGAGAGTTTCAATACGGGGCGGGGCTGAAGGAGCAATGGTGGCTAGGGTTTGAAGAAGACCTATTCAAGCTGCAGCCATAGTACCAACTCTGGAAGAGGACAGTGTCAGAGCGGCAGAGCTTCGTAGAAGAGGGCAGATTCTGACCCTACAGATGAAAAACGCGGGGTCCAATGGGACCCCATCTTATAAACAGGTAATGATGCACAAGGATAAAACTGCACTAGACGGGGTTCAAATCTCAGGCTCTGAGAAGTCAGGGAAGGAGAATCCTACCAACAAAGAAAAGCTAAACAGTGAGGGAAAATACACCTAGAAACAAAAAGAAATCATTGGTGACAATAGTACAGCTAACAAAGACAGGAAAAACTCGTTCCCAGAACAGGTTTCACAATAAAATGAGCTTGAGGATGAACGATCAAGAGATAAGGAGGATCTACACCAAGCTAAGACATGACAGGAAGGAATAGCGATAGAAGCCAAGAAAATAACCCAGGGATTGTGCAAGCCCAAAGCAACTAATACCCTACGGGTAATAATCTCTGACCCAGAACTACAGGCGTACCGAGACCACATGGCAGAACATGCAGTGATCTGCAAGTTTATGGGTTTCTGGCCAACAGAACAAGCCCTGTGCTTGTGGATCAAGCAGCAATGGAAACCCAGAGGGGATGTGAGACTCCACCTAGGAGCCAAAGGATTCTTCACAGTGGTTTTCACCAATCTGGAGGACAGGGATCGAATTTTTGATGGAGGACCGTATTTCTTTGCCTCAGCAGGTCTTTACATGAGACCATGGAAGCCCAACTTCACACCAAAATAGGAAACTTTCAAACAGGTACCGGTCTAGATTCACTTGTTTTCTCTACCGATTGACCACTGAGGACATGCAGCACTTGAACAAATAGGCAATAAGTTAGGCACCTTCATCAAAGCTTCAAATGCAACATTACAGAAAAGATACACCTCCTGTGCTAGGATCTATGTCGAGATGGATGTTTCGGGAGCTCTACATGAGGGCCTATGGTTGGAATACAGAGATGAAGTGTATTTTCAAGCTATAGACTATGAGAAGATCCCATTTCACTGTAGGAAATGTCATGAACATGGACATTTGATCATAGAATTCCCAATGAATAGAATGACAGAGAAACCCAAGGAAAACAGAGGAGGTAAGAATAAGGAGGCTTTTGTTCAACCTCAAGCTAGACAGCGAGCAAACAAAAGATAAAAAAATAAAGCAAGTACCACCTTCAGAAGCACAAGCAATGCTTTTGAGGTGTTGGAATCAGAGACAGATTCAGAGAACACCAATCTAGAGCACGAGACATTGCGAGAAAACCAAACCACAACCACACCAAGAAGACAAGATCCCATTTCTATTCCATCAAACAACATCCCAATTGCTCAGGGACCAACAGAAGGATTAGAAGAAGACTCAGAAATGATGACTAGTGAAATAGAGCTAGAGGATATGGAACTAAGCACCATTCTTGAACAGGAAGGTATGGATCTACCAAATATGGTAGAAAACTGGAAAAAGAAAGGCATGGAACACATATCGGAAGAGGAGGTCAACATAATCAACAACTTATTCATAGCAAGACAACAAGCAAAATTGGATATGCAGAGAATGAGCTTGGGAACAGCAAAAGGTCTAGGGGTGAGAGCTCAGGGACTACATCAAACTACAACCAACTCAAAGCACCAGAAAAAACAAGGATGAAGGACAAATGATGAAGCATTACAAGAACTTGGTCAAATGCTCCTAAACTCGGGTAAGATGAAAGCCCTTGAGGCGTTCACACTCACCTCCTAAAAAATTGTTGATTATGAAGGTACTTTCATGGAATGCTAAAGGGATAAATAGCCTAAAGAAGCAGCAATTATTAAAGAAAAAAGTCAAAAAAGAACAACGAGATATAATTTTTTTGCAAGAAACTAAATGCTCCAGCAAAACAATGGAAAACATCAGTAAAAAATTGGGCAAACGAATGGAATACCTAGAAACAGCAAGCAGTGGATGGGAAGGGGGCCTGACCATTCTTTGGAATCCTCAGGTTCTCCAGCTTATATCTTTTGAAGCTACCAGATCTCATATATCAATTGAAGTCCAAATGGTAGGGAATCCAGCCACCTATCTTTGCACAAATGTCTATGGGCCTTAGAAACTAGAGGCAAAATTGTTATGGCTTAGAGCTCTATCCAATGTGTAGCAGAGATATCCCTAAGCAAAAGCTATTTTCGGAGGAGATTTTAATATGATCACTTCGCTTACGGAAAAAAGGAGGCATTAGAACGCTTAACAGGGATTCTGAAGCTTTCAAAGACTTTATCAAATTAGCCAAGCTGGTGGACATCTTCCCCAAGAGTGGAGCTTTCACATGGAACAATAAAAGAGGGGGTGATAGGAAAATCGCCTCTAGACTGGATAGGTTCTTAGTGATAGAAACCATCCTTCTGGAAGGGATTACTATGGATTCGGACATACTACCAAGTGGAGGTTCAGACCATTGGCCCATAATAATGAATGCAGCCATCATAGGCACACCAAGGAATAAGCCCTTCAGATTTGAAAAGTTTTGGCTTAGTCATCTAGAGTTCACATCGAAAATAAAACAGTGGTGGAGTGAACCGATAGGTATAAGAGGTACTAAAATGTACATTTTCCAAGCTAGACTTAAACATATCAAAACCAAGTTAAAATCCTGAATCAAGAAGTCTTCGGCAACATATTTAAAGAAAAAAAGAAGCTGGAGGAGAAATTGGAACAAATTCACAAGGAATGGATCCAGGGAAATATTAATCAAGAAATAATGAATACAAAACAAAAACTCATGGAGGACTGGAAAATCAAATGGCAACAGGAGGAAACTCTATGGAAGCAAAAATCTAGAATTTAATGGCTTAAGGAAGGTGAAAAGAACACTAAATTTTTTCACAGATCTACCATTGATCACAGAAGTGCTAATAAAATATTAATAATAAAGGATGATCAGGGAACCTCGGTGCAAACTCATCATGAAATCTCAGGCCTTCTCATAAATCATTTTATCCAAATTGCTCTGGAACCCAACAATGACAGAGAGGAAGCTATTAGGGACCTATTGACTTCTATTCCTAAGCTCATCACAAAGGATCAAAACAAGGCTTTAAATCAAGCAATCACCTTGGAAGAAGTGGAAGAAGCAGTGAAAGATATGCCAAATGGTAAGGCACCAAGACTGGATGGTTTCACCATCGACTTTTACAAAGCCTGTTGGGAAATAATCAAAACAGAGGTTTGGGAAGTGGTGGAGGATTCTCGGCGCTCCTCTTCCATCCTAAAATCCCTCAACTCTACATTCATAACCCTTATACCAAAGGAGGAGGAAGCAAACACTCCGTCGAACTTTTGGCCAATTGCATTGTGCAATGTTTTGTACAAGATCATATCTAAATTCATAGCTAACAGACTAAAACCAATTCTTCCAAGGATCATTTCGGAAGAACAATCTGGTTATGTAGAAGGGAGACAGATTATGGGCAACATATTGCTATCTCAAGAGATGATTCATACTCTCCAAACTCAAAAAAAAGCGGGCATGCTAATGTAGTTGGACCTATCGAAGGCTTATGATAAAGTCAGCTGGAACTATTTGGAGGCTATTCTGAAGGTCTTTGGCTTTGTGAAGCAGTGGATAATATGGATTCTAGCCTTGATTAAGTCTACCAAATTTTCCATTATGGTTAACGAAGCTCCCACAGCCCAGTTCACACCCTCTCGAGGTATACGACAAGGGGATCCCCTGTCCCCTTTTCTGTTTGTAATACTAATGGAAGGTCTTAGCCAGCTTATCAGAAGAGCAAAAGAGGATGGATTTATTCAGGGACTCCAATTCCTGCCCTCAAGCCCTGCAACCACACATTAGCAATTTGTCGATGACACAATGCTGCATGGAACGCCCTCTGTCAAAGAAGCTCTCCGTTTCAAAAACATTCTCAATCGCTTCAGCCTTGCCTCAGGTATGGAACTTAATCTAGCTAAATATTCCATATTCTTTTTTAATACACATCTAGCAGTCTAGAAAAATATTTCTAATGTCCTCGGTTTCAAGAGGTGTAACCTCCCTTCAAGGTACCTAGGCATTCTACTGACAGACAAACCCTGGGAAAAAATACATTGGGAAAAAATGATCGCCAATCTAGAGAAACGATGTCAACATTGGACTCATAGGACCCTCAACTTTGTAGGCCGCCTAGTCCTCACCATATTTGTCCTCCACGCTATTCCTCAATTCATGCTCTCTATTCTCCTGGCACCTAAAGGTGTGCTTCAGAAAATCCGACTCATCCAGAAAGCTTTTCTTTGGTCGGGTAACTCAGTTAAACAAAAGTGGTCTTTAATGGCATGGGACAAAATCTACAAACACAAACACCTGGGTGGGTTAAATCTTTAGGACCCTTACACCGTCAACCGAGCCTGTGGAGCCAAGTTATGGTGGAGATGAGTCAAAGAACTGAATATACCCTGGGCCAAACATTGGAAAGCAAAGTATGTTATTCACTATAGCCCACAGAATCTGATCAGGATGCAAGAACCCCCAGACGGATCTCCAATCTAGAACCTTGCAAGAACTATTCAAGGCATAATTCAGGAACAGAGTTTTTGGGAAGTCCAAGATGGACAGACTGCTTGGCAGCAATTACCTAAGCTCAAAAGCCCTGATTTCCTCACCATTCAAAGAAGATACCAGGAGCTAGGGAGGATAACCATGAATCATTATTGGAAACCTAACGATAATAATCAAGCATGGAAACAGTGGATCTTCAATGATACAGCGCAACCAAAAGAGGAGGACAACATTATGAGAGCATTGCAAATAGAGTTGGCCAAAAGGAAAATAAGGAATGCTCATGATGCAGATCAACTGCATTGGGGCAAGCTCGAGGGGGGTAATTTCTCCCTCAAAGAAGCAAGAGTCTATATCGAAGAAAACAACCAAAGGGAAAAAGTCAATTGGTATAGCAAAGTATGGGATGCTGAACTTTGGCCAAAGATTAAAACTTTCCTTTGGCTTTTGCTGCACCAAAGAACTCTTACCTAGGAGAACCTTCGGAAAAAAGGGTTCATAGGCCCCTCACGCTGCCCCCTGTGTGAAAATGAGAAGGAATCCATGAATCACCCCCTCAATATCTGTAAATGGACAGAAAGCCTATGGAATTGGATGGAAACCATATTTAAGAGAACGAACAGAGAAAGAAACTCAATACAGGAAAGCAGAGTGAATTGGCGAAGTAATTTTTCCAAAACCCAAATAGTCAAAACATTATGGAAATTAATCCCTATGTTTCTAGTCTGGACAGTATGGAAAGAACGAAACAAAAGAATGTTTCAAAATGAAACTAAAACTATAGAGTTTATTAAAGCCACCATATTGCAAAACATGAGGGAAATGGCTCTTACCAGATGGAAAACAGAATAGAACAAGGATTTCTTAGTGACTGACTTACAAATTCTGTAGGCATTTGGAATTGAGACAAGATCCATCTTTGTTTCATCTGAACCACAACAACAACAAGGCCCCTCCATGAATGTTTGATCACCACCACAAATAGGCTTTCACAAACTCAACTTGACGGGGCTTCTCGTGGAAATCCTAGTCCGACAGGTATAGGAGGTGTCCTCCAAGATTACAAAGGGGAAATTCAACATATTTTTAGTCAATCGTTGGGTGAAGACACCAACAATGAGATGGAATTCATGGCTTTGGAACAAGGGTTATGAATTCTAATTCGACTAGGAACAGGAGCTACAGTGGTGGAAGGGGATTCTCTTTTGGCTATCAATGTTGCAAGGAGAATTCATATGGGATCAAAACCGAGTAAGGTAACGAAGCATTGGAGGTTGGCCAAGGTCACAGAGCTCATAGCAGAGCACCTCTCAAGCCTTGATGGAATCATCCTGCAAGCAGTAAGAAGAACGACAAACGCGGTGGCTGATTGTCTGGCCAACTACGGGATCGATCACCACTTCACCTACCCAGACACCTGCTGGCATGATGTCACATGCACAGAACTTTGGGATAAGTGTTTACATCTTTCGAGACAAGACATCTATTACAGGGAGGAGGGGTGCAGTAGTACAATGGTCACACCTTAATAGCAAATGAAGATAGCCAAACGGAGGAACAACGGGCGACAGGCCCATGGAGTACATAAGGAAGAGTGGGAAATCATACACAAGGACAAAGCTCATCGATCGAGGAGGGCAATCAACAAAAAATATGATCGGTGCCATCAGCAAAACGAAGGGGAGGACACATGGATTTCAACCAATAGCCATAAGCATGGCAAAGTTAAGGCTCTGGATACGCATCATGAGCAGGTGTTGGGAAACCGTAATGGTAGTTATTATGGCAGGAATAGCATATATCCGATGGCGAAGTGGGAGATCTCAAGCCAGATCTTCCCACCCTCAGTTATATCTAAGGCATCCAACCAGAAGATCAGAACATGGCTCTCTCCCAGCTCACTTCTTAACAATCGCAGTGCTACCAGGATTTCCAGTGTTTCCTCGACCTGCAATAACATTATGGTGCGTGAGGGTAGTCGAAATGTTTCCTCTAACTAGGACATGCGGGGAGCCTGGGAAGCTTATGAAACCAGAGCCACTCAGAAAGAAAAACGTAAAATCGAAGAGCTTGAAGCTGCGGTTACAGAGGAGGAAGAATGTTTGGACGCGCAAGCTCTGGAGACGGAAATGGATTGGTTAGCTGATCCAAGCACAGCGACCACAAAGAGCAACTCAATTTGTTCGAACCTAAGGAGAAATGTGGAGAATGAAGACAATGTTGGCCAAAGTGCTCAGCATGTAGGCTGAAGATATCAAAAGAGCTCACCAAGCCATCTCTCTCATTTCTGCAAAGAATTTGGCTAAGCTAAATGCCATGGAATTCAATTTCAGTGCCCTAACTCAGGAAGTCAAAATCCTTTCGCAAAAGCTGAGTGTCCTCATCAATATCCTCAGGCCCTCCATTCATCAGGGGTCCAAGGCTGCAATGGAAGACCCGGAGGAGGTAACTGATACCAACCAGGTGAGGTGCCCCACTCCTCAAATGATTCTGCAGCGTGAGAAAATGACTGCCGCAGCCAGCCCAAGTGCTCCCAGCATAGACTATGTGATTTTGAAGCTGTAATGGCTTCCTTGTTCCTTGTTTCCCTTTTGGTTTTGTATCTCTTTGTCATAGCTGTAGAGGTCCTCCAGACCCTCTTTCTTTTTGGAACTACTCTCCAGCAGCCCAGGGTGGTGGCTTTATCTAGTTTAAACCCCTCTTTAGGCAGCCCTGCGTGATTAGCCTCGGGTTCAGTAGATGAAGTTTCAGCTGCTTATAGTCATTTTGAGCATGCGGTGATGTTTTGGCTTTGTCTGTGTGTGCAGACCTTTTTGTATCCTATGTATTTTATGAATTAATATATAACTGTTCATTTACAAAAAAAAATGACCACAAAGTAGGTCAAAGGGACTCTTGAGTACAATGATGTCCATAAAATCTGGGAGAGCCAAACGGTCTCATATTTCGGATTGTTAGATCAAGTACTATGTAATGTCCCTTAATAATAAATAATAAATAATATAATATTAAAATATAAGAAAATAAATAATAAACAATAATAAAAAAATAGTAATAGTAAATAAATAATAATAAAATAATAAATAACAATACTAAAGCTCTAAATAAATATAAAAAAATAAACAGAAAAATAGTAAAAATGAATAAAGCTATCAAAAAGTAAAAACAAAAGAAATAAAACAAGAAAGCAGTAAAATCAGTAAAGCTATCAAAAAGTAAAAACAAAAGAAATAAAACAAGAAAGCAGTAAAGTTGCATGTTGACACATGGAATGTGTGCATGTGGTTTCCCTTCCAATGTTTGCTCTATTTAATAGATGGTGAGGAAGATGAGAGGCATTCCATCATTCCATCATTCCATCATCTATTCTCTTGGGAGAATAGTGTTATGAGACAAAGGATCCCTGGCAGTAGTACGTTGATTGACGACTCAGGGGTGGCCAGTTGTAGCAAGATTTTGTGCAATTGAGCCTAGGGTTGGGTGGAGAGTCATCCCCAAGACTTTGTTGCAGTTAGAAGAATTCAACTAGCGTTCCCCAGGTAAGTTGTCTCTACTCATATCTTTTGAAATTTAATGTTAATTAGTTGATAAATTATGTGTTGATTATAAATCACATGATTAATGTAATTAATTACATGTTTTTATTTCGGGGTTGTTACATTTGGTATTAGAGCCTAGGTTCAACTCTTAGGGCCTATAGACATTTTAATGTAGAAAACTTTGATCTCAATGATTTAACCAAAAAAAAAATTAGAGTCACATCCTAATGATTTTATCCTAATCATGCGTTGTAGCTAAAAGAACAAAAGTCTCTTTCTCAAGCATTCTTTTGTTCCCTCAGAACACAATATCACGCAGCAATTCCAGTGTTTTCACATTTGGTGTCTCTGGTAATATAGAACGAGAATATCACATCGATGAAATTTCTTTTGTAAACTTTGGTGGGGACCATATTTGTTAGCGTAGGTGCATCAAAACTTGTGATTCGTGTATCATCTCAGCAATCCTTTATGCCATCTACGCAAGGTTGACCCCACAAATAGATTACATATGCAGACAAGAGTACAAGATAGCGGTAGCATTTTTCTTGATTCTTTGGGTTGTTTGATGCACTCATTTATTGGGATCGAATATTTTCATGGGGGTTCTTTCATGTAGTTTATCTCCTTGTTAGAAAAATTATGATTGTTAATGTGCGGAGTAACTATTTGTGGGCAACGTCTCTACATTTACCCACATCATATTGCCAAACAGTCGTGCAACTTCGAGCATGAGTAGATGTGTTATTTATCTTGGCATTCCATGTTTTTTTCTGTGCATAATTATTCTTAAAAATTCTTATTTTCCTAGCGGTAAATCAATTTTAGAAACATATAGCTACCCTTACTAAATCACGCACAAGTTTTAGAACATGCTCAGGACATTGTTTGAGTTTAATTGAGGAATAACTCCATTTCTGAGTAACTGCAACGAAGAAGAATTTGCTTTTTGAATATAGCCACGAAATATTTTAATGTCTTTGTCACATCCTTTCAATAGTACAATGAATGTGTTGGTCCATTTTTTTGTGTTAATACCCATCACATCTTTCCAATAGCGCAACGAAATGTGTGAGTCCATTTACTTTTTAGAGTCCTAATTGTGTAATTTTACTTTTTTTGATATTATATATGATATTATAAATTGAAAACCATCATTTTCTAATAATTCATACCCATTTGGCATTTAAACTCTCATCCATTATGATGAGTGATCTATTAACTTGGGTTCTTCTGTGGAGTTTTTCCAAAAAAAGTATTCAGTTTTTTGCCCTTTTAGTAAAAGATGATCCCCTTGATTTTGACAAATTGCACTGTTTATATATTGCCACTTTTGTTTTTGCTATTGCATTGTTGTTCTTCTAAGTAATCTTCCATAGGGAGAGATTCTTGTAAATTCTTCCAAGTAAATCTTCCAAGAAATCTTCCAAGTAATAATGTTGCTGATTATTATAACAACATTAACAGCAACAAGTCGAATTAACCTATTAGAATGTCAGATAAATGATTGACATCTGATTTCTGAACAAAGACTTGTATCTACTCAAATATGGATATAATGGATGTTTATGGATGTTTATAAATCGTACATTATGATTTCATTTTAGTTTAATTAACTGTTATGATGTTGAGTATAATGTTACATGAGGTTTCATGATATAATGGTAGGAGGATAATGATGCACATGTGGTTCTTATAGTGATGATATATCCTTATGATGATGATGATATGCATAGGCATTATGATATTATGTCGAGGTATATTGACATATTCATTTACTATGTGATGATAGGTATTTAATGTTGAATACTTATGATGGATATGATATGCATAATGTGGCATAGGAATTATGATGCTATAATATGAGGTTTATTGACATGTGGTTCATTTACTATGTGAAGTCATGATATGTCTTTGATGCAAATATGTTGATGTTATAACTTATGATGGTATTTCATAAGGTGAAGCACGTGATAGTTGCGTACAAATTTATGACATGCATGAGCATGCAATTTGTTATTATTCATAATGTTGTGATTAACAATGATGAATTTCTCATGATGACATACAAGACTTGGCATGTGGATTATTTTCTATGATACTATGATGGTATAGCTAATGCATTGGGTTCATGTTGAGATGTGGTGATTAACAGGAAATCACAAATGGGCCAAGCGGGCTGGTTTATTTGATGATCTCGTAGGAGCCCATACCTGCGAGGGAGAATATGTAACACCACATGGGCTGGGGATAAACTCAATCAACACTACATATGCCAGTGGTTCCTTTGTCTCGTGTAGCTCTTGATGGATAGCTCTTGAAGGGCTATGGGACCATCTTGAGGAGGCGAAGTGCCTGATGTTCTAGGCTAGGTTCCTGTTATTGGATTGGGATGTCGAAGTCTGGTGGGGGTGCAAGGGCTTCGATGCCTGGGGTTGTGCACCTTAATGAGTTGTGGAGGGAGTGGGCCAACCTTGCGAGATGACCGAAGTCATTGAGTACCGTACCAGATGCCTACCTTGGGGCAGATGAGGTCTGAGTCGGGCGCGAGCCTTAGGGCCAGCCTTGAACTAAGATATAGACCGGGGAGGCTTATGTCTGGTTCTAAAAGTGGGAAAAAGGATAGAGATTCCTTGAGATTTCCCAGGTGTTGTGAAAAATTTCAATGCTTGTTGGTTATACTAGTTCAGCAGAGGGTGTAGGGCAAACATGAAGTACTAATAACAAAATAAAATGTTAAATAATTCAACTTAACTTCGGGACGAAGTTCTTTAAAGTGGGGGAGTATGTAATGTCCCTTAATAATAAATAATAAATAATAAATAATATAATATAATATAATATTAAAATACAAGAAAATAAATAATAAATAATAAATTAAAAAATAGTAATAGTAAATAAATAATAATAAAATAATAAATAACAATACTAAAGCTCTAAATAAATATAAATAAAAATAAACAGAAAAATAGAAAAAATTAATAAAGCTATCAAAAAGTAAAAACAAAAGAAATAAAATAAGAAAGAAGTAAGAATCAGTAAAGCTCTCAAAAAGTAAAAACAAAAGAAATAAAACAAGAAAGCAGTAAAGTTGCATGTTGACACATGGAGTGTGTGCATGTGGTTTCCCTTCCAATATTTGCTCTATTTAATAGATGGTGAGGAAGATGAGAGGCATTCCATCATTCCATGATTCCATCATCTATTCTCTTGGGAGAATAGTGTTATGAGACAAAGGATCCCTGGCAATAGTACATTGATTGAGGACTCGAGGGTGGCCAGTTGTAGCAAGATTTTGTACAATTGAGCCTACGGTTGGGTGGAGAGTCGCCCCCAAGACTTTGTTGTAATTAGCAGAATTCAACTAGCGTTCTCCAGGTAAGTTGTCTCTACTCGTATCTTTTGAAATTTAATGTTAATTAGCTGATAAATTACGTGTTGATTATAAATCGCATGATTAATGTAATTAATTACATGTTTTTATTTCGGGGCTATTACAGTACTTCACTTATGTCTTGATGATGAACCCCATTAGAGGGTTCAAAACGTTGGCCCCAAAAATCCTATGTGATCTCAATTTGAAAAAAATTCTCTTCTAAACATAATGGATCACAAAAGTCTAAATTCAAAAATGATATATCTATATATATATATAATATATATATATATATATTATATATATATAATATATATATATATATATATATTATATATATATATATATATATATATTATGAATACTTTTTAAAAAGTATTATCATAGTGAGTATTAACAACATTGCTAAAAATTGTTGGAATAACTTAATTTTTCCACGAGAGCTCTGCGCGCGCGAGAGGAGTCACACAACCACAGCGGGAAACTGCGCGCAACACCAGCGCCACAGCCCCATGAGGAGGCCGCAAACTCGACCTGCTCCTTCCACATGAGTTAGTTGTGTTCCGGGATCTGGTAACGGCATGCAATAAACAACTAGCAATCGAAAACTAGCAGAAGTTTGTCAAAAGAATGGATTCCATCCCCACAGTTGCTCTGCCGACTGAAGAACCCTGCAAAGCGGTGTTGAACCTATTAGAAAGAGGGCTTATTGGAAAGTTCACTGGGTTATGCCCCTCGCCTAAAGTTGTAGATTCTTGGGTGCAAAGGAACTAGCGACCTATTGTCAAGGAATGAATCAAAAGTCACTTCATCGGCAAAGGCTTCTTTGTATTCGTATTTGAAGTGACAGAAAACAGGAACCTCATATTCAAAAATTGCCAGTATTTCATGGGGCCTCAAGGTTTGTATCTTAATCAATGGACTCCAGACTTTGATCTGACACGGGATGTTCCCTCGACTGTCTCCATCTAGGTGCGCTTGCCCCATTTACTCTGCATTGCTGGAACCCCAAATCCTTAGAAACCATAGGCAATAAACTTGGCAAATACATCGATCGAGTAGAAAGGAGGGACCAATACTCCTATGTGAGAATTTGCATAGAAGTAGACCTGGAGGAAGGCCTCCCTGATGCTATAAAACTCACTGTGGCTGATTGGACTCACATTCAAGTGTTAGATTATAAGAAGCTCCCATTTAGATGTCATCACTGTCATGGCCATGGGCACTTTGCCAGGCACTGTAAAAATAAATCACATTATGGGGCTGAGAATGCAAAAGGAGATCAATGGACTCAGGTCTAGAAACCAAGAACAGCTAAGTAGAACAACAGAAACAAAGGGAAAGGAGTCTTCACGGGGAGTGGTGATCCTCCCAAAGTCCAAGCGGAGGAGAGCTCAGTCCCTCCAAGAGCATACATTCCCACAAATCCCTTTGAAATACTCAGCACACCAGAAAAACTTCCAGATCCAGCAGAAAAAGCGGCGGAACAGTAGGCCATCACCATGGAAGAAGCCAAAAGGCAGGAGGAAACAGGCCCTCTCCAAATTAGAACTCCAAAAGGTGTCTCTGGTTCCCCAACCTATGCAGATATG
This sequence comes from Pinus taeda, assembly GCA_000404065.3. Classification (NCBI taxonomy): domain Eukaryota; kingdom Viridiplantae; phylum Streptophyta; class Pinopsida; order Pinales; family Pinaceae; genus Pinus; species Pinus taeda. The sequence goes on from APFE031753441.1 coordinate 202,660, forward strand.
ACAAGGAAGAAGACTCCAGAGATTTTGGGATCCTCGGAAGATGAGACAACTGAGACGCCCTCGAAAAGAGTGGGAAGGAAATCTCACAAAAGAGGTGGAGAGACAAAAAATGCAAGGAAACTAGCCCATGATTGAGATGTCTATCGACAGAAATACTAGAACCAAGCCTCCCAAGGGAAGTACCGCCCCACCCTCTGCCAGTAAATAATGTGATTAGTCTCTTGGAATTGTAGAGGAATGGGGAATCCCTCAATAGCTGAAGTAGTCAAGAACCTATTGAAATCAAAATTTCCTGAGATCCTCATGCTCCAAGAGACTAAAATAGAAGGGGAAGCCCTTCTAGAACTTAGCAAAGTAAAATGGAAAACAAAAGCCAGAAAAGTAGTAAGTGCGAGGGGTTCATATGGTGGACTTGCCACACTCTGGGAGGAAGACAAGTTTCTACTTGAGAGCTCCTTTCAAACGCAACATTGGATTTACACCGAACTCTGGCACCTTCCTAGTAAGAATACCTTCGCTCTCTTTAATCTTTACGTACCTAGCCTCTATGCAAAAAAGAAAGTCTACTGGCAAACCCTGACCTATTTCTTTGAAGCTTACTCCCTCAATAATATAATTCTAGCAGGAGACTTCAATATAATCCTTGACCCAAAGGAAAAAACAAGAGGAACCAAGAGCAAGGATCACTTCCTTCTCTTCGTGGAAGACCTAATTCAGCAATGGGATTTACTGGACTTTAAGCCTAAAATAGGGCTTTACACATGGAAAAATAACAGAGTTGGGGTGAAACGCATTTCAGCCCAGTTGGATAGATTCCTACTTCAGAGTGCCTTCCTCTCCGAAAAGAAGATCATTTCCACAAAAATTCTGCCGAAGTTGACTTCAGATCATAAACCTGTTCTTCTTTTGCTGGAAGAAGGGGAAAATATGGGGCCAATCCCCTTTCAGTTCAGCCCTCTCTGGGCAGACAGGTTGGGTTTAAGGAGACAGTTAAGAAGGCATGGTCCATCCATGTTCTTGGATCACCCAGCTATGTCTAGGAGAAAAAGCTAAAGGCCACCAAATCAGCGTTGAAAGAATGGATAAAAAATCCCACAAACTCCCCCACTAGCCATAGAAAACATAATATGAAGCAGTTGTTTGATTTGCAAAGGGGCCTAGAGCTGCAAGACATTACCTGCTCAAAAATTCAGGTCGAGCAAGAACTCCAAATCAGCACTCTCTGATCATTTAGAGAGGAAGAAGAATCCTTGAGGCCCAAATCACACAATCTCTAGCTAGTGTCTAGAGACAAAAATTCAGCCTTCTATCACAAGCAAATTCAAACTCGACTTTCTAGAAACCACATTGCTGAAATCACCTCACCAGACGGGGTTGTTCTCAAAGGCACAACTCTGATAAAAGAGGTTGCAACCTCTCATTTCCAGTAGTTGTACAAAGAAGAAGGTGCAGATGGTGATGAGGAAGCACAAGACTTTCTCAAGCATGTTCTAAGACTGGTTACCAAGGAGGATAACTCAATACCACTAAAGCCCTTCACTGAAGACGAAATTAACAATGTCATACGGAAGATGGAACCAAACAAAGCTCTAGGACCCGATGAGTACTCCATCCATTTTTATAGAATCTGTTGGGACATCATCAAGGTTGCTTTGTATCGAATGATCAAAGGCTTCCTCCAAAAAGCCAAAGTGGGAGGAAGCACAAACTCCACTTCCCTAGCACTAATCCCAAAAGAAGCGAACCGGTGGCGTTCGACTGTTTTAGGCCAATTTCGCTATGTAATGTGTCCTACAAAATACTCACCAAGCTACTTGAAAATAGAATAAAGTTGCTACTGGAAAAACTCATCTCTCCCAACCAAGGTGGGTTTATCAAAGGCAGGCATATCCTGGACAACGTAATACTAGTGCAGGAAATCATCCATTCCACCCATCAACGCAAAGAGCAAGGTATGCTCATTAAGCTAGACATGGCGAATGCCTTTGACCGAGTAAGGCACTCTTTGCTCCTCCAAGTTCTTTCTGCATTCGGTTTCAGTGCTAATTTTATAAAATTGATTAAAGCATGTATTAGAGAACCTTAGATAGCCCCTCCAGTAAATGGCAGGCCGACAAACTACTTCAAAGCTTCGAGGGGCATTAAGCAAGGCTACACTCTATTCCCATTCCTGTACATTCTGAAGGGAGATTCCCTCAGCCGAAAGCTTACAGCAGAGAAGCTCAATGGGACACTTCCAAGCATCAGGGCGATAAATGGAACAACACCAATTGGAACAACACCAATCAATCATGCCTTGTTCGCCGATGACTCTATCCTTATGGGAGGAGCCTCCATTAAAATTGCAAGGGCCTTCAATGGAGTAATCCAAAGCTTCTGCAGAGTCTCCAGAGCTATGGTCAACAAGAGAAAAAGTGCAGTATATGGTTGGGTGGTAGACTAGCAAATTATTCTCAGGATTACGCAAGCCCTAGGCTTCACTTGCTACATCTCCTGGGACAAATTAAAGTACCTAGGCTTTCCTTTAACATTGGTAACCAGCAAGACCCCTCATTGGATGGAAACTATCAGCAAAATCAAGGCAAAAATGACTGCATGAGGTGGGCAGTGGCTCACCACAGTGGGGAAGCTCATTCTTGTTAAATCAGTTCTCTCCTCCCTTCCTATCTACCAGGCTTCTTTTCTTTTAGCTCCAAAAATGATCATCGAACAGTTATCTAAGTTGATTTGAAATTTCCTATGGCAAGGAGGAAAGGGGAACCAAAAAAAAAATTACCTTGTAAGCTGTGACATAGTGACAAGGCCAATATTTGAAGGCGGACCACAAGTAAGAGATCCCAGATTGGTCAATCTGCCTTTGGGAGGTAAGATTCTCTGGAAAATATTATCAAATCAAAGACATCATTTAAGTCAAGTTCTAATTAAAAAGTACCTGCACGGACTCTCAGTTAATAATATGGATGAAGGAGCTTCCTACAAAGGAACCATGTTATGGAAGCTTTGCATTTGAGGTTGGGAGTTATTTAAAGACCATCTTTATAGAATCTCAGGAAATGGAAAAAGAATTTGGCTCTAGGAAGACAAGATCATAGGCCTCCGACCCCTAAATATTGCCTCTGAAATCGCAGATTTGCGGAACTGGCTCATTCAGAAAGGTATTCACAAGCTTGCTGATATATGCTCATGGGACTCTGAAGGGAACTAGAGAAATTGGGCCCTCCATCGCCCCCTTGACTGGATTCTCCCTCAACTTCATCTCTTTCTAGCTAAGCTCTCTAGTCTACCTCGTATGCATATCCACTCGAGGGACAAGTGGGGCTGGGAGAAGACCGGAGCTTACTCAGCACGGCAGGGCTTTGCAGCTCTTCAAGAATAACAACCCTAGATCCACTCTACAAAGCTTTGGCAGCATGTTTGGGACCCCTTCAGTGTCCCAAAAATCAATTTCTTTTGTTGGATTATCATGCACAGAAGGGTCCTCACTAGAGATAATTTAATAAAATGTGGAATTATCAGTCCCCATAGATGCCTTCTCTACTACACGGCTCAGGAAACAATTGAACATCTGTTCATCGACTACCCCTTCACTCAAGAAGTCTGGTTGCAAGCAATGTTGGGGCTAAATGCCCAAATTCTAGTGCAGCTTTCAGTAGTTAGTCTCTTTGTCTCATGGAAAGAGCGTTATCATCACACTCTTCAGAGAAAATCAACATGGGAAAAAATGTAGAATGCAATTCCAAAATACATCTGTTGGGGAATTTGGTTAGCTAGGAGTGAAGCCATCTTCAACAATAGATTATAATCCACCAATATAGTGACTTCCAAAGCCAAAGCTTTGCTGCTGGAAACTTACAAAAATAGACCCCATAAGTCAAACAATACTCTCCTCCCCGAAGAGCTAAGCTAGCTAGGTGAGTCCCTGAGGTGGGCCAGTGATAAAAAGAACCCCACCCGACCTTGCCTCAATCCAGAGTGGCTTCTTCGGATCTCTGAGTCAGACAAACTTTCAAAAATGGTGGAAAAAACAGGGTAAAGTATCGATATTCTTCGACGGAGCCTCCAAAGGAAATTCGGGGATATCAGGGGCAGGAGGAGTAATCTACTCCTCAGACGAGCACAAAAAGGACACCTACCGTTGGGGCCTAGGACAGAGCATTAACAATCAGGCCGAGATTCTAGGACTGCTCAAAGCATGTCAGCTTTCTCAGGGGAACAGAGGGGAAAACCTTCAAGTCTTTGGGGATTCGGAAATCTTGATAAAAATCCTAAACATTGGTGATCATCTTAATAGCTCAGCGCTCAACAAGACTCTTGAAAGAATAAGAAATTTGTTCCAAAACTTCACTACCTGTTCATTCTTCCATATCCTCTGAACTTTGAATAAGGAAGTTGACATAATGGCAAATAAGGGATGTCTATTAGCTCAAGGTTGTCTGTCAAAGAACGATGAAGCAACGAAAAGGCATCCAATTCCTTAACAAAGAAGACCAGCAGAGCAAAGTCAGGGCAGTCATGCTCTCCCTATGCAATGTCTTTGCCTACATGAATGACCAAAGTGTAGCGCAGGAAGCATACACCCAAGCCCCATCTGAATGTTGCACACTGATGTTGATCCATGGCCTTGACACACACAAACAAACACTTTCTCATTCGAATGCTATAGACAGGTGTTGATTCATGACCTTGACATATACAAACAAACGTTGTTTAAAAGAAGATGATCGCAGTTGATGCCAAATATTGATCCATCGTTGTGCCAATAGTATAATACGAATCTCTCATCGGGCTAGATAGCTAATGTGACTTAAGAATTTAACTCTCAACAATGAGGTAACGAAACGATCTAACATTTCTTTCATAAACAAAGGCTATAGTTTGTCGAAGATGCTAGAACCGATTTTGGGCAATGTCAGGCTTACCCTACCATAACAGAGAAAAGCGGAAATGATCCACAAATGTCTCCCTTGTTTTTAGATTTTTGCGCTAATCAATGAACTATAAGTTATCTCATAAGAATCAAATGTACCAGTGAAAGTCCAATGGATAAAGCCGGATTTTGAGGCTTCTGAATCGCCATAAATCACACAGCTGAATATAATAGGGGTTGTTTGGCTCAGGCCCAACCTTTATTCTTAATAAAACTCATCTGTTCTTGTTAAAAAACAAAAAGTACTATCATAGTTAACTATGGATTTTCATTCACCATTTATAATGGACAAATAAGTATTTTTAACTAAATCAATGCTAACTCATTTACAAGGATGATCTCATATTCTAAAATATGATTGGCTCTTGTAAAATTGATTTTGACAATACAATTTTTGTTTTGGGGTCCATTATAGACCACAAAATTCCCCTAATGACTCTCTTGTCCTTTGATGTATCTTGAGTTAAAGAAGAATTTTTCAAGATTTCATTATTGTAAGAATCAGTAGATTTTTTTGATGAAGTACTACCTTCTAAAGAAATATTTTTTTTTCAAACCAAAATTATTATCTTCGTTTCTTTTTCCACTCACCTTTACACCTAGTGTTTTTTTCGCTCTAAAAGACTAAGGAGATGACTAATCTCATTACAAAAATCACTTTCAATTTCATCAAAAACTATATTTTTGTTTAGAATGAATTTAACTTTTGAAATCAACTAATATCCTTTCTTTTTATCCCAATGTCCATTGAAATTACACTTTGTAATTTGATTTTCCAACTTAGTTCTCTTTTTCTTAAGAACAAGTGCATAACATGTTGAACCAACAACCCAAGGATGGTTTACCTTAGGTTTAAACTATGGCATGCTTCATAATGAGCTTTCCCATCTAATTTTGATATAGGAGATCAATTTCTTAGATAGACAACAATATGAACTACTTCTACCTAATACTTTTCACTCAAACCTTTGAACTCCAACATAGGTCTTGCCATACCCATGAGTGTTCCATTCATATTTTCAATAAGTCCATTCTTCCATGGAGTATACAAATTTTTTAATTGCATCTTAAGTTGATTGTCTCAACAATAATCATTGAATTCATTTGATTTGAATTTTGATCCATTATTTTTTCTCAAAGTGGAAACTTTTTTTCTTTAATTGCACTTTCAACCATTTGCCAAAAATTCGGAAACTTTTCAAAAGCTTTGAGCTTTGATTTTAGAACGTACACCTAGGTCATTCTTATATAATCATCAATGAAAAGTATAAAATATTGACATCCATCCATAGATGTTTTCATTGGACAACATATGTCACTATGAATCAATTGTAAATGTTGTGATGCTTACAATGAAATGGTTGGAAAATATTTTCACTTTGCTTGCCATAAATACGAGGTTCACACTTAATATTTTCTCTTTTAAAAGTTGGTAAACCTTCTACCAATTCTTGGGACCTAAGCTTGATTGAGCTTTCAAAGTTTCCATGGTCAAATAAAAAATGCCATAATCTAAATGAAGAGATTTTGGAATTGATCGTTCTGACAAAATCATGCTTTCTAGGAATAACTTTCCCTTTGGTTCTAAGGAGTGTTCTATCTTTACATCTAGTCATGACTATTTTCAAGTTATCATTTCTTGAATTTATTTTATCAAACCATATTACATGATGATTTATGTCCAACTTCTCAAATTGAGACTAAGGATAACATTTTTTTGTTAAATGTAGGCACCTGCCATACACTTGAAATCCATTTTCACCAATTTCAAGAAAAAACACCTCAATTGAACCTATTCCTTGGGGTATTTGTACCATCAACTAAATAAATGGAATTTAGTTTCATGTCCTTGTAATTCCAAAAGTATTCCCTTCAAAATGTCATATGTAGAGTAGCTCCTTTGTCTAGTATCCAATCATCTTCAAAGAAAGTTTTTAGTAGTTTATAAGTGTCAACTTGTGTTGTTGAATCAACCTCTTGTCTATAATAAAAATACTCATACTATTCATCTTTATCCTAAGCCTCTATATATTGTGCCAATGAAGTATACTTTGAATTTAATCTAAAAGCTGAAATTTGCTTAAACTTTGGCAATTAATTATTACTTGTAGATAAATATTATACATAATTTCCTTTTCTTAAACATCTTTTACACTTTACTTGACTTAAATTTCTTTCTTTTCCAAGCTATGCATGGGTAGGATTCTAATTATTTTGAAAATATGTTGATCATTGTATCCTCTACCTTGACTATGACCTATGCCATAGCCGCGATTAGAAAATTTAATTTAAAAAATCCCAAATTTTCTATTACCTTGTCATCTAGAGCTTTCGACTCTATTTGAACTCTAGAAAAGAAAATTCCTCTCTGTATTATTTTTGTCTACCAATTGTCTTACTATGTTGAGTTAATTGTATATTGAGTGAATGAAAATTAGTAGTTGATAATGTATAAATAATTTGCAAAGTTTCAATAAAGTGCTTATCAGATGAAGGCAAAACCATTTATCAAAATAGACATAAAAAAAAAAAATATTATCTTCAAATTAAAAAAAAAAAAAAAAAAAAAAAAAAAAAAAAAAAAAAAAACACACTTTGATGATGTGTGGATGTATGCTTTTAATCTTATAAATATACCCTAAAAAATCATCACTTCTATTTAATATTTTCCTAGGTAACTTTATCTATAAATCAACTCGTTAAAATGCGGGGCGAATATTAAAAAACTTACAAAATTCATTTTAAACAAACCAAATAGAAGTTGAATTCTTGATATGGATGAAAAAATATTTTAGTAAAAAAATTGAAGGAAAGCAAGAGCTTTTTCATCTTCTAATTACCATTTAATTAGTTGAGTGGGCTTTGTTGGAGAAGTATCACCATCACCTCATTAGATATTAAGGTGTTTTGCAAATGAAATTTTCAAGATTTATAATTCGTATGGCTATCCAACTTATCCGTCCAACCTCATCTTTTGGGTTTGGGCTACTTTTTATTTTTTCTTAGTTTTATGTTTATATGTTGTTTGTTTTGACAATAGTCACATATACACGTTTATTGTCTATATGCATCTTGTGTACCTGCGAGTTGTCTTTGTAAACACTACATATATATGCAATATGTCTTCTGAGCAGTGATGTATGTTTCTAAAAGTGATCTTTTCACTTTGTTGAGTGCCCAGTTGGTTTGGAAAACTTTATTTATGGTCCCTAGTGTTTGTCTAAGGTTGAAATTTCTGAGTTTAAGGTTTGTTTATTTGTACTTAGATATTTTATATGAAACCACCTTTGTTTCAACTTGGGGGTTCTTCAGTGTCAAGTGCTTTTACTTTTGAGTTTGGTTCTTGGGATTTGGTCCCATGTTTTGAACCGTTCTAAGTCTTTGTGGCAATCTCTTTTCATGGTTTTCTTGACATCACTGTAATCCTTCTCATTCATGGTTTTCTTGACATCATTGTAATCCTTCTCATTGGATTTTGCTTGTTTTGTTCTTGGTAGGTTACTTTTGCATTATTTTTGCTTTCATTTGCTCGGAGTTCTTATATTTCATTTGCTTAAAGTTCTTGAATCTCATTTGTTTGAGGTCCTTGGATCTCATTTTCTTTCACTTGTCTGGAATTCCTGGATTTCCCTTGCTTGAAGTTCTTAGATTTCACTCACTCAAAGCTCTTAGATTTCATTTGTTTGAAGTTCTTAGAATTCATTTTGCTTGGATTGTTTGCATTTCACTCAAAGAAAAGAAAAAGAGAGCTTGTTGTGTTTTTCCTTTTTCATTTCATTCTTTCTCTTTGTACTTATTTTGAGAGTCTAAACAACAAACCTTATAGTGCTCGTGGCTTTGTAATGTTGTTGGTTTCTTCAGTTATTTTTTTTGCTTCAGGTTTATGGTTTGCATTGTTGCATTGATAGCTTGTCCTTTTTGTCAATAGCTTTTTATTGTGTCTCTGCTTTTGCTTGCATAAGGGCTTATTGATTCATGTTTGCATTTTGCATCGCATATTAGTTGCATTGTATAAAGCATTGAGTGCCTTTGTTAGAAAGTTTTGAGTATTTTTTTTCAAAAGAAAAAGATTATTAAATAGGATCTCGTAGAACCCTAGTGGAAATAACATTTTCATCAAAGAAAGAGAGTTGTATCACATGTAGTTAGGTGTTTTTATTCGATTTCTTTTGTGTCAAAATATTATCAATTTCACTTTTGCTACCTTTGACCTGACTAATAGACAAATAAAATTAATGATTAATCTAAAATCAACTAGACTTTTTCTTGTTGTCATAGCAAACCAACTAGTCTAGGTGATTTAGGGCCTTGGAATAGGTGTGTGGAAAGTAAAATATCCAAGGCCACTTAGATTAAACACATAAGTTGATTAAAGAGTGGAAATCCATTCTCACATAGGTTTTTGGGGAAGCTCCTCTCACATAAGACTCAAGCACTAGGTCATGTAATGATAACGAAAGAGAGATACCCCCTCTCCTACTTGTTGGAGTACCTACCCACAATTACCCCCCTTGACTTCTGATTGCAAAATGGTGGCTTTAGTTTCCTTTCCTAGGAACCACCTTGGTAATTGTTGGGGAGAATACATATGGTACTTGATATAGTTGTTGTATCACTCTAATAGTGCTCCTAAAGGGTGCCACATGAAGCGAGGGTACTTACACTAGTAAAGGTTATTGTCAGGGGGTCAATGTAACTATTTATGTTACCTTCACTGGTAAGACTTGGGCCATCATCATCCCAAGCTTACCTTTAGAATGCTCGATATCCACTTTCTTGTATTTTGGTGTTTAGTCCTAACACACGAAGTGGAAATACTTGAGGGTTATTTTCTTGTTTGTTATCTTTAAAAAATTTATAGTGAGTGATCTAACCTCCTAGCCTATCGTAGGGTAATTATTCATTTGTATCTTTTTATTTTAAAAGATGGTTGATCGACCAATCCATTCATCTAAGAGGCTTCGTGAGATTTCTCTTCTGAGTGTTGAGCCTTCACCCTAAATGCATAAGTGAGAATCTGTTGGCTCTTTTGAATAAGCTCAATTGGACGCAACGAAATCAAACCCTCCCTCGAGGGGATCATCATCTAAGGATGACCTGGAAGATAAAGGTTTCCTTCGTGATCGTAACAAAACTATTCCATTTCCCAGTTAAATCCTTTTTCAGTCAAGATAGTTGGAAGATCAAGTTGAGGTTAAATATATCTCAGAATCATACAGGATAAATTTAGATCCACTTCTAGAAAACCTTCCTTACATGATATATTTTTTAGGTACTTTAGGTTAGAATATTCCTCTAAACTCTCCTTCTTTCGGTATGGCCAATGTTAGTGGCACTAGCTCGGCTATTGACTCCATTTGTGTTCATAAACCATATTCTACAGTTAGTGGGGGAACCTTTTTCCTTCTCTACTACATTTACTTCTACACCTAGTACAATTTTCGTTGGCTCTACCTCTACTCATAGCCGGGATCTCCACAATCCCTTCTTCATTTTCATTTGTTGTTCATTCTACCATGCCTTTTATGGTGAGTTTCTTAGCCCCTTTGCAGGGTTTTTCTTTTGGAAGTGGGTGTGTCCCTCCTTTTAGACCCTCTTTAGGAGGCAAAATTATTATGTTTCCTAGTTTTTCTCAATTTTCCATTTGTTTTCAAGGATAATGGGGGGCAGGGTGTGGTGTATCCATCTACAAGTGGGTAGGTGTCAAGTGTCCCTTTTTAGGTGTTTTTTCATCAAGGAAGTGGTCCCTTCCCTATTTCCAGTATGTCGGTAGGCTATATTCCATTTCCTAATGTTTGGAACCCTTACCAAGGTGTTTTTCCTTTGCATAATATGTCGATAGGGGGAAATACTTCTTCAACTCGCAAATATTCTATGAGTGGAGGATTTCCTCCATTTTCTCCTAAAAAACAAGGTTTTAATTACAATATGGGATGGTCTACAAGTAATCCATATCAACCTAGTGTTAATCAAAATCCAAAATAGTTTTTCCTAGCTATGGTTCGTCCAGAGGTTTTCCTTCTAGAGAGCAAAATCTTGTAGCACAACATTGTTTACCATTCCTAGCAAGCTTAAACTTGCCAAATATCTCAAAGTTAACAATTCGAGTTGGCCCCCTATGCCTACCAAACTTCCCTCAAACATTCCTAAATTTAAAGAAAATTTTGGTAAGGATCCAACATATCATATTACCACCTTTCACCTTTGTTGTTCATCAAATGCCCTGATTGATTATTCAATTATATTGAAGCTCTTTTATCACATCTTGTTCGGGAAATCAATGAAGTGGTATATCAAATTAAAGAGGGGACGTTTTCAAGGTTTAATGGCTTGGATTTTGTATTTCTTAACCATTTTCAATTGACTTTCTATATGATGTTAGGACAAACCGTTTGACCAATTTAGCACAGGATGAGGCTACCCATATCTCTAACCACATCCAAGCATGTCAGAGAAGGAAGAGGGTGATCAAAGAAAATTTTCCTAATGAATTTTTTCTTGGATGGTTTTTGAAATCATTGCAACCAACCATCTAAAAGGTTGTGTCCCTTTCTAGGGTTTACATGGAGCAATATGTTATCTTTCGGGCCTAGTAGTTGGACCTCATTTATTCTTAATCTGGTGTCCTTTCGGAGATTTTGTTTGACATGTCAAGACTATAGATGGAATTGGCTAAGATGAAGTTGGGGCCCCATGTTGATGTTTAGTGGGGTTGCTTGATTCCACTATGGCTAGTTTGTTTGTAAATAAATTATAGTAGATGACCTTAGAGTCTACATCTTCCAGACATACTATAATGTCTACAAACATTATCGTCTATTCCTTCTCCCTTGCAGTCTTTTGTGGTTAATGTAGTACAGTATTTGACTCCCAAACAAAACCAACAATCTGAAGGGAAAAAGAAAGGACATGGTAAGAATAAGAATAAACAGGGTAAGGATAATGCAACCAAACTAATATTGGTGAGGGAAATAAAGAGTTCAAGAAGAAAATCAAGTTCCCTTACAATTTATGTAAGGGAGGTCATCTTACTCATATTTTTTAAAAGGTTCAGGATGCACGATGCTTGTTAGCATAGTAGGGTCCTTCTAGTTCTTAGGATGTGTTTAACAATCCTTTCCCTCACGAGAAACAACTTATTGTTGGTGCAACTTCTCACACTGGACCCCTCCCATGGGGCACCTAATCTGAGGGAGAATTTCAATCAAATGTATATATGGTTAATGCCCAAGTAGATTTGTCAACTCAAGCACGTGATATGGAGACCTTGAGTCCGCTAAAGCTAAACCAACTCTAATGTAAAGGAACCTCCTCATATTGATATAATTATTATTGAGACTGCCTTGGATGCCAAAAGGATCTTTAAAATGCTCAAATTTCAATCCAAATGTTATGGCCATAAAATTATTTCATTTTCAAAGATTTGACCTAGACACCTTGTGCGATGTCGGTCTTAGAGGTGCTCCAATTGTGTCAAACACAAAGGAGCACATTGCTCACTACAATCATTGTAATTGACCCTAAGAACTCCCAAGTACATTCGATACTACTAGTGTCAAACCTAGACCTTCTCGTCATGTTTCCTTTCAGATTAAGGCATTATACTAGAAGAAGACAATCTTTCAAATCGTTGTTGATGAGGGAGCTTCCACATGTGTCATGTCAATGGCATGTTGGAAATATATAAGGTCTCCATAGTTGGTTCCATCTCTGACTCTCTTAACTGCATTTGATGGTCATTTACATAGGCAACATAGGATTTTTCCTTCATTCCTTGTTCAAGTTGGTGGAAAATTTGTCAATGTCGAGGTGGAATTGGTTGATGCTAAGCTCAACTATAATATATTTTTGCAATAGAATTGGATATCCATGATGTAGGATGTTGTATCAACTTTTTTTTATGTGTTATATTTCCCTCGTGAAGGGAAGATCACGATTATTGATAAGTTTCCTTACACCCACCTGATACCAATTCTTCGTCAGATTCCACCATCCTATTGGTCAAGAATTCTCAAAATCCTACTGAGAATTTTTGGTTTGGTATGTATTCATCGTTAATGGGTACTTCCAATTTCCCATACCTAGTTACGTCGATTAACACCATTTCTACGACATTTATGGTGGTCCCTCAAAATCATTCTTCTCAAACCAATTATTTTGAGGACCCTTGGACTTTGCCTTCTCCTGCTACCACAATGGAAGAAGAACAAATCGCAAGAATGGCTTTTATTATGTTTGTAGTTGAAATTGCTAACTAAGCTATTATTGATAATGCTACAAAAATTGTTCTAGTCTCCACTCTAGCAAAAGACTTTGATTATGATACTATTATATTTGGGTAGCAAACTCAACCATGTCTATGGATTGTCTCGATATCATGTTACCATTTAATGAGGGTATTATTAAGGCAATGACTAGTGTAGAAAGACCATGGAATGATTTGCATCATCGGTCCTATTTTCTCCCTGATTTGCACATGGTTGATTCTAGTCTATCATGTTCAACTTCATATGGAGGTGTTCACAGGTCCTTGAACCCTTTGGATCCATCTTACATTTATGCCAAAGGGAACATGGCTAATATTTTCAAGACTGTGCTAGTGAACATTTCCAAGAATCCCAATGTCGTCGACGATGTCTTCATACGAGCATATTATTCTCCTGATGAAGTAAATATCTATACTAATATGTTCAAAGAGTGTTGCGATGTATTTGCATGGTGTTAAGAGGAAATGCCTAAAATTGGTCGAAGCATATGCAACATGAATTTAAGACATGAAAATGTGAAACTTGTACGTCATAATATTTGACTTGTTAATCCTAGGAAGGCAACAAGTATTAAGGATGAGGTAGAAAAGCTTCTTAAAGTGGGCTTTGTCTAGCTCTTTCCTCTAACTGAATGGGTTTCAAACATCATTCCTATAGATAAAAATCAAGGAACAATTCATGTATGGATTGATTTTAGGGATCTTAACAAAGTCTGTCCAAAAAATAATTTGACCACACCATTAATTGATCAGATTATAGATGACATGCATGAAATGAATTTTTCTCCTTTGTGGATGGATTTTCCAGATATAATCAAATAAAAATCCATCCTGTTAGTGTCAGTCTTTTCAGCCTTCCTCCAGTGATCAAATATGCTCTTACAAAGTGATTTTGAAGTGTCAAGGTCAAATTTTGTCATTT